>CALNVZ010003014.1:11560747-11585891 GCA_940671915.1 Paracentrotus lividus
GTTGTGACCGCCGCATTAATGATGGTACGAATAATAGAAATTTACTTCTTTTTTTTAAAGCTTACATGCATGCTAAACATTTTAAACTGTATAATTGTAACCAAGCATTTACCCTTGCATGAAATGCCAACTGAGGAAAACTATAAACTTTTTTCTTTTTGCAGGTCGATATCTGTACCCTGTAACACAAAGAGTTAGGGTTAGTGACTTTTAGGCAAGAAGTCTATGCAAAAAGGTTTGTGAATGGTTACTATCGATTTGCAATTGATCACAACTATTTTCGATACAGGGCACTGGACTGTAATCTGTGTTTCTCTTGTTATTTCCAAAATAACAAGATCAGCTTGGGAAATAATTATGAGACCAAGCTCTTTTTCCTACAAGGGTTTCAGCGTGTGTGTCCCATGCCTATATGTATGGTAAGAAAAAATTACATACACAGACCAACTGTACTTCTATACATTCTTCAGCAATCATATCATTGACATAAGGGTTCAGTCTAATAATTTTTTCCTCAATCTGTATATGATGTAGTGGAGGGGGCGGTGAGTTTTGCATTTATATTATGCAATATTAATTATAAAGAATATACAAATGTTTGGTACAGTCTCAAGTCCCCGTAAAAATACTATGAAGGTATTTGTCTATGGTAACGGACCAATACATGTATGTGACCCAGTCTGTCTTTAGTGCTAAAAAGAATTTTGCATATATATCAAGGCAGTTGGCCTTGTGTCAAGCATCTCATTATTAGAATTGGAATTGGACTGTAATGCAAGCAATTCTGGTTTGTATGTGAATATAATATACTAAAGATTATTAATGTTGTGACAAAATTTCACAGTGTATCAAATAAAATATATGAAACTGAACTCCAGTTTCATGTAAGACGTTTTTGTGTGCTGTGACTCTCTCCCCCCCCCCCCACCAACCGCCCCCCCCCTCATGGTAAACAGATGCCGATAACATAGGTAAAGAATGACTAACAGCACTGGGTACAAGAACAGCTGTCTATGAGCAAGCATGGGCCTTTCTAGCTGTTTTGTGTACAAAATCCTATAGAGAAAAATCTTGCATCAACAAACATCGCCTTTTTTCTAGGCCGTCTTTAACAAAGGACCAATAAAAACCAGTCATAAAAGATGAAGATGAAGGGAGACGTCTCGGGCTACAATTATGCAATATTAATTATTAAGCAGTTACAAATGTTTGGGTACCAGTCTTAGGTCCGTTAACAAACTACTATGAGCTTTCGTTATGCGTCAAGGCCAATACATCTGTATGCTGCCAGCATGTCCTGTCTTTTAGTGTAAAGAATTGATATATCAAGTCAGGTGGCTGGTGTCAAGCATCTCATGATAGATTGATTGGACGTAATGCAAACATTCTGGTTATTGTATCTGATGAATTAAATATTAAAGATTATAATGTTGTACAAATTGTCACATGTATCAATAAATATATGAACTGACTCCCAGTTCACTGTAAGACGTTTTTGTGTGTTTGGACTCTCTCCCCCCCCCCCCCACCCTCCCCCCCCCCTCAATGGTAACAGATGCCGAATAACATGGTTAAAAAATGACTACAGCACTGGCGTAAGAACAATGTCTAGTGAGCAAGATGCGGCCGTTTCTAGCTGTTTTGCTGTACAAGAATTCCTATGAGAAAAAATCTAGATCAACAAACATCGCCTTTTTCTAACGTCTTTAAAAAGAGCCATAAAACAGTCATAAAAAGAGAGATGAAGGAGAGATTTCGGCTACAATTATGCGAATATTAATTATTAACAGTATACAAATGTTTCGGTACAGTCTATAGTCCCAGTTAAAAATAAAAACATATGAGTTTTGCTTATGGTAAGGCCAATACATGGTATGATGCCCATGTCTGTCTTTTAGTTGTAAAAGAATTTGATATTATCAAAGGCAGTGGCTTATGCGTCAACATCTCATTTCATACATGGATTTGACTGTAATGCAAGCATTACTCTGGTTTTGTATGTGAATTAATATATTAAAGATTATTAATGTCGTGACAGAATTGTCACATGTATCCAAAATATAATATGAAACTGAACTCCATCAATGTGAAGACTGTTTGTGTGTTTGACTCCCCTCCCCCCCCCCCCCACCTAAGCTGTCCAAGATGTCGGCCGTTTCTAGCTGTATTGTGTACAAATTCCTATGAGAAAATCTGAATCAACAAACATCGCCTTTTTCTAGCCGTCTTTAAAAGAGCCATAAAACAGTCATAAAAGAGAGATGAAGGGAGACTTTCGGCTACAAAACGACTGGTCTATTCACCCAGACTTTTCCAAAAAGAGTGTAATACACGTAAGATAAAAAACGGCTGAAAAATAGCGAATAGTAGAAGAGGTCTTGCTCATTGTGGAATACGGGCCATACTGAATGAATAAACATGAAAACCATAATATGCATTTATTCACAATATGTTTAATTTTATACAATATTAGATATATCATTTACATGTGTAATAATAAATCATTGCTTTTTTGTCATTTTTGCCTTCATATACAATGTATGTCATGTCTAAATAGGTTGATTTCATACAATACATAAATATTCCTTGTTTTAACAAGTGTGTCTATCACAATAAGAGAGTCGGGAACTGATGATTTTATAGACTTAATAGCTCTTGGGTAACACAGGAATAATTATTCCGTTTTGTCAAAGTATTTTGAAGTAAAATTATTGAAAACTCCTTCACACAAAATTAATGAAAGGCGGTCAATTTTGACAGATAAATATCGGGCAATGAGCTCCACTATATTATGGTAACATTTTATCTCACTATATATAATATCTGATTGCAATCATTTGATATATTCTACCAAATTTGAGCGGAAGAATACTTTGAAATCTCTAAGAAGCTTGAAACGGCTATAAAATCATCAGGTCATTGCTCATCAATTGATATCAAATACAAGTTCAAATACAAGTGGGCAACTGTAAAGATATATATATAAATTCATAAACATTTACTATGAACTCATGATTAATAAGATATATATATTTCTTTCTCTGTTATGCTACAAGCACAATATGTACTGACATACTTGGTCAAACAACCAGGTACTGTGAATTATTCTGTATCTTCCATCCCTTATTTCAAAATTATTTATTACTTCACTAATAAAATCAATTAAATAAATTTCTTATGCCATGCTAATGTAAGCGTAGTAGTCCAACACACTTTCAGAAAATAAAAATAGAGTCCTACTTATATATTTGTTTTTTTCTGAAGAATGCATAACAGGCACACATCATTAACCTACATGTAGCTTTAAAAATATATACCAAACCATTTATATATATCCAAATACTATGCCTCTCCTTACATACCTACTATGTACTAACATATACCTAGCATCCTATTTGACCAAGTTTGCTACAAGCGTTAAAAAATGACTTCCAAAAGAGTACAAAAGCTGATTTTCTCACTTCATTCTGGCAAATGATAATATTCTCATGTATTGAATGTCACACAAACAACAAAGTCTCTGGGCCGTATTAACCCTTTAGCACCTACATGTAAATTGTCCGAGACCACCCATCAGCTTACTTGCTAAAACGACGTCCTTTTTATATCACAATATCACAAATAGTTTTGTAATTTGATCACATATTTTGGATACTATACAAGCATATACCTGTGCGTTACCTACGTGGTGTGTACTGTCGGATTCTGCACAAAAAGTACACGTATATGCTTGTGTGGAACGAATACAAGAATTTCTTATACACATGGCCCGATCCATACAGATAAAAGTTCAGTTATGGAAAAAACTGACACTTTTCACACAGTTACTAGATGTAGGTGCTGAAGGGTTAAAATGCTCCAACTTATTACAGTTTTGAAGCACTCAACATTTACTGTATACGCTGTATTTGTCGAGTACATAATGTTTTGTAATTTTGCTTCAAAATGGGGAATTCGCGAGAGTATATTTTCACGGAATTATTTTATTTGCATTCACTTTGTACAGAAATGTCAGCAAGTGAAGTAATTGATCATCATTTACAAATAAACTCATCTAAGGACCAAAATTCACCCACAAAGATCTCATTCCAATCTGGAAAAACCAATTCACAGAACAAAATATTATTACTGTTATTATGAAATCAAAATCTTGATCCTTAGTGGTTGATGACAGGACTGTAACCTACATTCAGTAAGAAACAAGTTGGTAAATGTGAATCAGCAAAATAAGACACACAAGTCGCTGAGCAAACTCGGCAAAGGGTTGAGCAAATCGACAAAACAATAAAAAAAAGGTCAAATTTTGGCGGGGGGGGGAATATTTTCTGAATCTTTATTGTTTCATGTGTGCTCTGTAAAGCAATTAATAAAAAATGGATTACTTTGCCGATATCTTCGACTCTTTTCTTGCGACTCGTGTGTCATTTTGATAGGAAGAATCATAAATGTCATAGCATGATTTGCAACTTTCAATGCACTGCATTGCGGAATGGATGTGAATATACTATACTTGTAATGAAGAATCTGGGGGGGGGGGGGCGTTTCATGAAAGGACTTGTCGGACATTTTATCCGACAAATACCGACAATATAACAGTTGTCAGTGAGAATCAGTGAATATTTGTTTAATGAAATGCTTCTCAGATGGCAGACTATGGCTAACATTTAGGCTCTCTTTATCACAAATACAAAATTATTGGCAGTATTTTAATATTACATTTTATACATCAGAACTGTGGACTGACAAAAAAAAGAAAGAGACATATTGAGCAGAAATTGCAAATAGAATTAATGACAAATTGTGGTGTACTTGCTTTTGCTTTATGAAAGAATATGAAAGGCTAAACATTTAATATCTCAATAGTGTCTTTATGTATCACAACAGTGCTTCACACACAATGCCTGTATCATCGAATACATTTGAAACATGATTTGGAATTTTATTTTTTCACAAATGAATTCTGCATACTAGGAGAACAAGTATAAGAGAACAGAGATAATAATAAGAGATAACATTTATCAGGGATGCCAGTTTTCAGGCTATTGCCTGATTTCAGGCCCTGGCACCTTCCCATTTCAGGCTTTTTCAGACTGTTTATTGTACAGCATGTATGGAGTTTCAATAATGTGCGACATTTCTCAGGCCCTGTGAGTAGAACCAACTGGCATCCCTGCATTTATAGAGCGCTTAGTGTCAGGCAATTATTACCGGGCTAGCTAGGCTTCTAGAAGAAATCGCTCGAGGCATCAAAGGAGTTTTTTCCTACTGGCACCCATTCACCTTAACAGCAGGGGCCGCGGAGCCAGGTGGAGCCTAGGACGGGCCTTCAGGCCCCTCCCCCACTTTTGTCAGCAAAAGCGTGTACCAAAACGTGAAAATTGCCATAAATTTGTGATTTTTAGCCTGTTTCAGACCCCCCCCCCCACTTTTGGCTCAGCCACTCCAATTCGAAAAACGCCTCCGTGGAGCCTGAACAGGGAGGAAGTGAGGCAATTTATATTACCTTGCCACAAGGACGTTAGTGGAATGGACGGGATTCAAACCACGATACGAGTCTGGTCAGTAAGCAGTTGCTAGCAAACAAAAATATCATCATATACAAATTAGCACTAAACATTGCCATTTATAATATAACCCATTTCTTGTCCAATATGAGGGCCTTTGTGTCTCATTATTTGAAAAAAAACATTGTCCAGCTTCACAAAGAGTTATTGAAGAAAATTAATATGATTATGACATTTTCCCTCTGAGATGGGTTGGGATTTCATTTGTAATGAACAGTGTAAAGTCTCCATAAAAAACTTTTAGATAAAGATATTTTATCAAGCATCTTATTTAATTAGACTCAGAACACTCAAGTGCACTACCTCAAAATTTCAGTCCACACTCCACAAACCAAAACGCATTAAGATTTACATAGGTTTAATCCAGTAAGTGAGATGTTTTTTACAAAAACAAAAACAACAACAAAACCAAACATTATTGCAGGTGATATGTGTGTTATATCTTGGTACATTTACTCACTCGGCTGTAAACATTTATTTGTGTTGTGCTGGGGGGGGGGGAGACCGCCCGGTAGATCCTATTCGAATACCTCCCCCCAACTCACAGACGAAAATTTGTCCAGCTCTATGCCAATGCAATTAGCTATTTGTAACGCCATTCTCAGGGTGGCATATATAAGACTTAATACGGTATACGACTCGCGCTCAATGGTCTCGACGCAGGCAAAAAAAAATCGATCACAAAGAAAAAAAACAAAGGTAGCGCCTCACCGATTCGAGTTCTCGAGCAAGGCGGCATTTCATCTACCCACAACCACGTCATAGCCTACTAATGTATACGTGACAGCTATGATGCAAATAAAAAAACAAATTGCACTTGATTTTCTATGAGACACCGGAATCGGCGGGGGGGGGGGTGGCGTCGAGGGGCGACGGTCGGCGCGGTGCAATTTTTGCAGAGGCACTACCTAATAAAGGGAACAGCTGTCCAGCAAAGAAAGCCAAAATATATGTTATCTATATCTCCTCCTTAGCTGCGTTGACGATCGCCATGTGACGCGTGAACGTAAACACGCTGGCAAAGCATGAGACCCCTGTGATTCGCCCTTTATCTACTATCGCACCACTCCACCGTTCTCTGACGCCTCAAGCCCTGATTGAGACATCAGCCTGCCATGCCACGCCTCGCTGAGTAAACACGGCCTGACAAGATGAGCACCCCTGTGTCGTACCCTGTTATAATCATACATATACTCCTCACCTGAGCTTCAGCTGCCTTACGCCAGATCGCCCCCTGTCGCATCCGTGAATTAAACACGGTGTGAAAAGATGAGACCCTCCTGTGTGTATTATCCTCACCTATCTCTCTGAGCCCTCAGACTGTTGACGACTCACGGTGACGGTGAGTAAACACGGTGAAAGATGAGACCCCTGTGTGTTTATCTATATCTCTCTGAGCTCAGCTGGTTGAGATCGCTGTGACAGTGAGTAAGCACGGTGAAAGCTTCTGTTGCAGGATGAGACCTTTTGTCTTGGCTAGATCAGACGGGATGGCGGATACTCTGATACTGCTCAGATCATAAACTCCTGGCTGAGTGCAGCAGGATAGCAAACCTAGCTGATATTCCTGCCTGGAGTCTAGGCTGAGATGACGACTGGCTTGACCTACCCAGCTGAATCCATTGCTGTTAGGAGGGGATGTCACACGTGATCCAGGCTGCTCTGACGTGCTGTTCAATCAAATAACAAGGTAAAAGATATTTCAGGTCTTAAAATATAAAATATGATAAAATAAAACAACAAGGTACAATACGCAGGGATGCCACAAAGCAGTGATAAAAAAGTACGAAAATCATCCAAGATGGGCCCTTTTCTACACAAAAAAGGTGTTCCCTATGGGCAAAGATAAGTTGAAAAAGTAGGAATTCCTACTTTAGTCTGAAAAGTGGCATCCCTGAATAAAATATAATAAAATAACAAGGAAGATACAATAAAATAACAAAGTACAAGATATTTCAGGTCTTTGCAAACGGGACCCTCCAGCTCAAAACCCCCAATAAGTCACCAGTATTCATATTTGGGGTTTATGTGTTTCTTGAAACTGGAGATCCAAGCCTTCCATTGATACCGAACACTTGGGCCCATATTCTGTTATGAAAGAAGACTGAGTTTGTATGCGTCGCAAGTTTGTACAAAGCTATTGTGCCCGGTTGAGCGATCCTTTTGTCTGATGCGGATCGCACAATAACTTGCGACGCATACAAACTCAGTCTTCAGAGTAGAATATGGCCCTTGTAGTTTACTAAAGTATAAACAAGTCAAACATAACGTTAGAAGGACTATCAATGCTTTTCCTATGCATAAAACCTACATCTCCTCCCATTTACTCTGCTGTTCCATTTGCGACTTATTAGTGATTTAGAGGCAGAAGGTCATACTTACAACACAGGAATTTGAATTCCACTGATGTTAGATGTACAACAATAATTAAAAGAAAGCATTTGTTCAACAAAGTAAATATATATAACATTCAGGTATTAATGAAGGAACAAATACAAATACATGCCAAAGGAAATAGTGAAAGAGGTACTTCATCAAATCAGAAGTTCAAAGAGAAAACGTGATTGATGATGAGGTATTTATCACTGAAAATAACATTGCACCTCAAAAACTGAATCACAGGGAATGTATAGTAAATTACATTTTTCATTTGTATAACTTCTATAATGTAAAGCGCACTGATATTTTTATGTAATTCACTATATAAATTATTATAATTATTGTTTGACCATCCTTACCCATCACTCTCTATAGCTGAAGTGGTTTCAATTAACACGTCTAATGTTGAATCGGTGCAGTTACACAGCGTCAGTTTCATTGACAGTGCACATATCCTGTATAAAGGATTAAACCAAAATACAAATTCCATTAATTAATAATTAAATGAATGCATGATAACTTTCCAATTACAAAATGATATATGTGATACGTCTTGTCGAAATGAGAGAGAAGTCGCAGATCAAAGATCCGAGTAAATCGACAAACTAATAAAAAACTCAAAATTTTGAGGAAATTTTTTTTTTGATTTTCTGGTTCTACCATGCTTCATCTTTGCTCTGTTAAAAAAATGAGTGAAAATGATAACGGGAAAGTGGTAAAAAAGCAGTTTTTCGGCGAGTGTTTTTTTCGGTCATAATTTTTTTTTCCGGACATACAAGCGCACGTCCACGCTCATTTCCCCTCTCCGTTTAGCTCCGCCCTTAGCAACGCATGGCTTTGTTTATTGGACGTTCACGGTCGTGTGATGTGTGATTTCAACTGGCTTTTTGTTTCGTTTTTGTGAGTGAATAGCGAACTAAACTCTCTTTAGCTGCACTCAGAAATTTTGCGTGCGATGCCGCAACCTGCTGTGAATAAAGCTGTTTCATCCGCAGACCTGCCAACAAAAAAAAAAATCGTATTCCGTACTTTTTCTATCCTCTTTCGCTTCTTAAGGGGGTACTAAGATCTATAGATGTCTATGAATGCACATCACCATCATGCCATACTACATCGCACCTGTCTTCAAAGAAAACATTTAATTTTTCAATGAATTGTCTATGTCCCTCATTTACCAGAACGAATGCCTTTGGTGCAGGGATGACACACTTGTCAAAATGTTTGGCATATTTAACCTTTTGTTCTATTTGAAAATATTGAAATAATAAAAGGTTTCAGGTCGAATCAGGTGGCATGGGATTGACATTTATGCTATGACGAATAATTATGACATTTAAAGAGTTTGGTACCCCTTATCAAATGAAAAAAGACAAAAATACATTTAGGTGGCAAGTACTGCATCCGGTGAAGCGGACATGCAAACGAATGTCAAATCTAACAATCGGAGTGGGGGAGAGGGGGGGGGGGTTATGTGGGGAAAAGCTACTTATTGCTGGACTTAGCTATCTGGATCCAAATGAATGTTAATTTCAGCATTTATTTTTAGGGCCGTGCGTATCTGTTCCTGATGGGAAATTAAAATCCTCCTATAAACAAATTGGTTCCATCAGGAAAAAATAAATGCCGCTGAGGGCTCTCGAGACGTCTCTAATACTATTTTCAGTCGCGGAGTATAAATGTGTATTCTGTCGCAGAGACGTTCTCCGCGAGTGAGATAGCACCATAGCTACTAGCAAATTTCTGCAGTTTATTAATACGGTGTTTAGAAAGTAAGTCGTTTTACTAAACACGACGAAACAAAATACCGATTTACTCTGAAATAATTCATTTTAAAAATTATTAATATCTTCTTATTACTGAAGTAACAAGTTTGAATCAAATAAAAGACGAGATCGAGCCAAACTCTATTTAGTTTTTAATTTCTATTGTCCTTAAAGCCTAACCTAAGCAACTCATAAAAGCGAGACAAGAAATTCGAAAAATACATTCGTGAGGCGCAATATAATTATTTGTAAAACATTTTGGAGGCTATCTCTATCATATACTTATTCAAAGATATAGAACAAATATGCATAAGCCCCTTGTACAGAGAATAATTAGTTATAGACCATTATTATAGTTAAAAATTTCCAGCAGCAGTTGCAGATTCAAAATGCACTCGCTTTTGAACTGAGAGTAAGAGTATACGTCGCATTGCCAATATTCAAAGACACGGCACGCAAAATCGAGCAATCGAGCATAAACACCCCAAAAAGAGTTTTAAAATAATTTAGTTTCTAACTATAATCTTTAGGCGCCAGGATTGGTAAAGGCACTTTTCTTAAAAGCAGCATGTAATTCTTTCTTAAACAATTAGAAAGAGCATGACGCATTTTATTTATTTTACGAGATCATAAAACAACTAAACCAAATTCAGCTTCTCTTTTCGAGAAAGAGTTGAATTGTTATCTGACAATCATCGCGTTGTTCCGCTGCTGCGTCTTGCTCATCCATGCGTGTGAACGGAACGAAGTATGTTCTCATGTATACCTGAATGCTAGCCCCTCATTGTGTCATCGTTTCACCTTGTAACAAGGTTGTAGGCATTCGGCTGAGTACAACGGTGATCAAAATTGCTTGCTTATTTTCTGGCGGGAGTCCAACGGAAGTCAAACTTCGCAGACCGTTTTTCTCTTGATTTTGTTTCAATGAGCACAAGTTCTCCTCGCGTTCAGAGGCTATTATCTCCAACTTCTATTTACTCTTGTACAGTGGTTATATAATCAGAAGATTCAAGGCAATGAACTCAGGGGATCATAATTCAAAAAAATGGATTTCAAAAATCGCGACTAGTCTCTCATTTCGACGTGACGCATCACATATAGATTGACGAGCTTGAAACTAAAATTAAATAAGCATTATGATTCAAGGACCTGAAACTATTATAAGTTATGGCTAATAATAATAATTGTTTAATTTATATCAATACGTCCATATATAAATCCAAACTTTATCAACATGGATACATCAAATACTTTAATAAAATTCATAATCTTACAGTACATAGATTATGTTATAATAAAAGTAGCAGCATCTTATTTACCCAGAATAGCCACTTCAGTAATTATCTACTGTTCTACCAGTGGGCCCTCCATAACATGTTTTGTTACTATTACCCCAAAAGGTTTGTGGTAAAGTATATTAAATTCCCAAGTATAGAGCCTTGAGAGGTATGTTGCCTATAGACCAATCCAGATTCAGAGCAATGTAACTCATGGCGGCCATAGCTGGGGGCTTCCAATGGGCTATCAGCCAATCTACAATGAGCTAGGTGCACGCATGTCTACGCGTATGTAAATTTTCTCATGTTACGTATACCGGAAGCTCCCCAGTCATCCCCACCATAAGACAAAACATCACCCAAACAAAACTGGTCTATAGACAAATTCAAAATTTGGGTGCTGTTGTTTTATGCAAATTAGCTAACTGGGGGGCTTCCAATATGCGTAACTAAGGAAAATGTACATAAACGCAGGCATACGTGCACTTGGCTCAATGTAAAACCCATTGGAAGCCCACCAGCTTTATGGTGGGCACATAGAGGGCTCACTTCCATGAAACGCAGCCCTAATTGGTCTATAGCTCAGGCTGTTTTCGACTCAATTATCCCTATAGTCCCATATACTGAGAATGAGATCAGTGTCCTCACCTATTCCTGGTGAAGTCATTCTGGATAGCTTCTGTGTAATGTAAGCTGTATTTAAGCAATGAAGCCATGATCTCAGAGCTTGGAAGGATTGCTTCTAGACTGACAGGTTCTTTGATGAACTTCACCTGCTTTTGCTCCACTGGAAGCTATGGTATAAACAGAATGAATTAATAATTAAAGGAAATCTAGTGTAGGGGGAAAGGTGAACCATGGGTGAACAAAGTAATTGTGAGCTTTCAAATTATTTTTAAGGCATTTAGGAAGAATTTTATAGTAGAACGTTCCACTGAATGGGATTGCTCTTCAAATGCCCTCAAAGTGATAATATGACAAAAAGGCAAATATAGTCGGGACCCAAACATTTGTGTGCGCATGTACATGTAAACCCATACATGCATTTTTGAGTGCAGTGTATGTTACTCTCAAAAGAATTTGGTAAATTTCTTATCATTTTCTTAATACATGTACCAAATCCTCACAGGAAAAAAATAAATAAAAAATAAATCTTAGGTGGATTGTTATCAACCTTTCCCATCACTTTCTTACACAATTCAATCTCATAACCACAGCACTAATTTAGCTTTAAAGGGATTAAGTAGCTTTCAAAAACAAGAGCAATTATATCAAGATTAATAAAATTATATTGTTCCAACAGTAAAAAGAAACTACTGAAAGTTTCAGATCAAATGAAAATCATTTACTACCTTAAAACAGTATAACAAACAATGCCAAGCATACAGTCGAATACCAGTACCATCTGCTGATAGCCCACCAAGCCGCTAGAGACGGGGGACTTTACAACAGGAAATGGGTGTGTGGAAAAGCACATGGTTTTATAAACCATCCGGTGTCGGTTTATAAATTTTGAGTATGAAATCATTGATATCTCGAAGGTAAAGCAAGCAATTAGCTTGCAATTTTGAAGAGATACCAGACTGACCTAAGTGTTTATAATTATGTTGGCAAAATAAGCTAAATCAAATAAATGTGATTTGAATATCATTCAATGTTACTGCATCCCTTTAATATCAAATACAAGAAAAACAAGAATCTGTATCGGAGGCCGACTTCATCCATGTTGCTTCTCTCTCTTTGAATATAGAGTAATACTGTTGAAATGTGTTAACAGACCAAATTGGTTTAGCCCATGTGGTATAAGACAATCAGAGGATTGGACCAACTGCTGTTAGACCAAACGGATGTAAACCATTAGACTTACCTTTCTGACTGGATGTGAGAGTGTATCTGTTGTGAGTTGATCAACAATTAGATGACTCTGACCGTATAATACATGATCATCACCATCTTCATCAACTACAAACGCCTGATAAGATTAGAAAGAAAACATTATGAGTCAGGGGTATTAATAGTAAGGCCAAAAAAAAAAAATTGTTTGGTTGTCCAATGAATGCCTTTTTTCAAAAATCGGGTCGGTCGGTCGGGTTTTTTTTTTTTTTTTTTTTTTTTCCTCCCATTGAAAAACAAGAAATAAAACAAAGAAACAACTGGGACTTTACCATTTTCGTTCTGAGATTCACTGTTTATTTTTTTTTCACGTTTTAACATTGCCACTACTATGTAAAATGGATTCGCCATTGGAAAATAACACATGTTATAAACTTTATGAAAATACTTACAAATAAAACTGACTGGTATTTCGGCGTTTGGGTTAAAAAAAAAAAAAAAAAAAGAGGTTGTCGGGCGGAGGCCGTTTCAGAGGATCGGAAATCGAGATCTTAATTTCGGACAACCAAGCATTTTGTTTTTTGGCCTAATAATGATTGATGCTTATACAGTGCATGCGCTTTAAAATTATAACATGATTAACATTAAAGACAGTAGATCGTGAGCTCCCATGGGTAATTTGACACCATGGACGTTTACCAGGTAACAGGTGTTTCCCATAACCTGACCACTACCAGACCTTATGTAATGTGTAATGCCTTGTTTATGTCACCCATCGCTCAATCTGGAAAAGTTATTAAATCTCACTTTCCTTTGCCTGATGATGCCCGAAGATAGCCGGGGTGGGACAGATTGTTTTGCTGTGGTCTAGAAATGTTGCTTCAAGATAGATATTTCCAGTGCTTTTCACAAAGTCTGGGGTCAGCAAATTATGATCCACTCCCCATGAATGCTGAAGCATCTATGTCTTTAACATACATGTAGTCAACATAATAATTATATAAGGCAGATTGAAAGACTATATGAGGTAAAACTGCTAGCTATTCATCCAATCCCTTAGAATGAGTTTCTCCAACATTGAGGAACCATTAGAAAAACAAGGACAGTTGAGCAAAAAGCTCAAAATATTTTTTGCGACATGGATAATCTGAAAAATGTGGAATACAAATAAAAACGAATGTTTTGGATCTGAAAATCTATCACAGAGTACAAAACATATAAAATACCATTATTTGGCCTTTCCAAACCATCCTACAAGGAACTGTTCAGGGGACGAGGAGAAAAGGAAGATGAAGGAAAAGATGGACTGACAACATCTTTTGTCCAAAGCCAGGCCCTCGCTCACAACCGGGATAGATGGGAGGAATATGGTACCGTATAAGCCAATATTTTCGGGATTTGGACTCGTTGGGGAAATTCGCTGGAGCAAAATTTCAAGATTTCGGTGATGACTTCATTACTATAAATAGCCTTGTACGGAAGTGGAAATTTGCGCGATGAAGGACTCGCGAAATTCGCGAAAATAAAGTCATCACAAAAATAACCGCTTATAAAGTACATCGTTCTCTCAAGCAGTGCCCCTATGACCCAGGAGGGTTATGGGTGTAGTAAGCAGTAGATAGATTCTTTACACAATGTAGGACAAGATATCACATAGTACATTTAAACTTTATCAGGTTTACATTGATACATAGTAAGTAAAGTAAGCAAGAAATATGAAATTAAGTTCTTGTAAACAGGTAAAAGAAAGACGAGGAGACCCTGGTAAATAAGTAATGAATTATCAAGCACACATAAACTTACCTTCCATAGCACGAGTAATGACATATCAGCCATATTGCACTCCAATAATAGACTTTCTCCTACTTTAGCCTGTCTAGACATCCACCCATTCTCCATGCTACTGCTACCTATACTGCCTGGTGTGGTTGCAGGTGAGAAGGGGTTGTCACCTATCAAACCAGTCTTACTTTGCCTTCCCTTGAGTTTGGATCTCAAATAGAAGTCTGCACATGGCAGGGAGTTGCTGGCAGCCTGGGGAGCATTTCATGAAACAAATATCGACTCATTCTCACTGACAACTGTTATAAGCTACTGAAAACTGTCATAAGCTACTGAAATGCTTGCATTTGATTGGTTGAAAGGAAATATTCACTGATTCTTACCGACAACTGTTATAAGCTATTAAAGCCTGTTATAAGCTACTGAAAACTGTTAAAAGCTGCGGATATGCTTGCATCTGATTGGCTAAGAACAAATATTCTCACTGACAACTGTTATAAGCTACTGAAATGCTTGCATATGATTGGCTGAGAGCAAATTCGTTGGATAAAACGTCCAACAAGTCCTTTCATGAACGCCCCCCTGAATATGAATGAAGTCATATAATAAATCATCTGGATTTTTACCTTGTATCCAAGAAACAATATGAGAATGCAAAGAACTGTAAGATATTGAAATAAATGCATCATTTTTCTTCTTTCTTTTGGCACCTACATGTAATTCCAATATGCAATAGTTGAATGAAAGAAGAAAGAGTGAATTTTATGATAATCAATTACATTATTGATTTAATTGCTTGCTATCACCTGATAATAGACTGAAAGGATTTCTCTTGAAATGAAATTCTTACTCTATAGTAGTTCATGGGTTCAACTTTATTATGATTAAAAAAAGAAGAAGAAAAAAAAGCAAAGCAAAATGAAATTAATCTTACCTTATCTTTACCAAAGAGCACACTGGAGAAAGTGATTGATGCTTTATTAGGTTCATCTAGAAAGCAATGAAGAAATCATTCTTGTTAAAAACATTTACTTGTACACCATAGAACAAATGTACTTCACCCCTTCTCAAGTCGTAGAATGGCAAAACATTTTGTTTACATCAAAACTTTAACCCTAATCTGCCCGGGGGGGGGGGGGGGGGGGGGGGGCAATTACCCCCCCTCGACATTTTTCCGATGATACAACTTAAAGCCACGGTGCTCATGAGTTTTTTTGAAGTCTTGCGCATCTTTTGAGACCAATATCCCAACCATGAGTACTTGGTTCACAATTACGCATAATTTCGTAACGTGCGTCAGACCCCAATTGCTCAAAACGTGATTTTATTACAAGTCATAAAATTGTGTTTTCAGGTCTAAAATTCAAATGAGTATAATTTGGCTTTTATTATAAAATCACGTGATTTTTCTATTTATTGAAGATAATGTCGCGGACCAATTTTTCGAAAAACATAAAAGATAAAAAGGTGAAAAACAGATCATAAGAATATAAAAGACAATAAATACTAGATTAATTGACGAGTTTTTCCAGTACATATAGGAATGCTATAAAGATAACAAATTGGATAACCGGAGCTAATTAGTTTAAGAGCAAAAGTATGATTCAATGCCATATAACATAATCATAATGATATATAAATGAACATTTTCGAAAAATTAGTGTGCAGTTATGGAGAACGCACAGGACCGCGTCAATTTTCGTCGCATCGCGAGATAATGCCGGATCTAGGGGGGGCTAATTAGCCCCCCCCCCCCCCCCCCCCCCGGCTGTGCAGTTTCAAAAAGCGCCGCAGATTAGGGTTAAGAAAATTGGGGCAGGGAAAAGGCACCATATTAAAATTAGTATATATTTTCTATTTACTTCAAATCAATGACCCTCTCTTACCTGTCTAGTCAACAGCACAACCGACCCTAGGTGCAAAGAGAGGCAGGGGGGGGGGGGCTAATAGAGACTATGATAGTGCGAGGCGCCGAATGCCAAGACACTCAAAGCCTTCCCTGCAAACGCACGTAGGTAAAATGAAATGAAGAAGAATTCTAGAGCGCCAGTAGCGCTTCAACACATCTATGGGAACGCTAGAAAGCCGCCAAGAAGCGCGTGATACTGGATCTAGTGACTTGGGGGCTCTGACACAAGCGCGTAACCGCGCTTTAATTCCCATCACAATCCATCTGGAAGTGGAGTAGTGGGGAAGCGGCAGAAAGGATCTCTCGAGTGAAGGAGATTTTATCTTACGAGAGATTCGGGATCTGGAAAGTACCATTTAGGCCCTAACGGAACACACCTGTTCCGGACGAAGGAAGGGAGCTGTGAAGAGATCTCCACCCGCTGAAGCATCGGATTCTTAAGATGAAACGAGGTTCAGGCGGAAGCAGACTCTCCCGAGGTTCGAACTAGTGTGGCCTCAGCTACACTAGAGCGTGAGGCGACTTCTGTGGCCTGAACCACGCACTAAAAAAGCTCTTAACTGTCAGTGGTTGAAAAGACCACCTACAGAGGGTGAAAGGAGGTTCGCTAACGCCGTCCAAACTTAGGCAAACTCAAGGAAGTAAGGGAGTAACTGAGTTTGCAGAGAGAAGACTTAACAGCGGCTAACTCGGGAAGTTAGACATTAGACCCACATAAAACAATCGTAGATCGCGCAATGGAGACGATAGCCTCGTATCGTAAGAACGGCCCTTGAAAAGGTGGATAAAATCCGTCACGACTGGCGAGGCGCACGGTGGAAGCAACCCTCTCTTTTACCATTTCAAAAAAGCAGCGTAATCGGGATAACCACCGTAGGTCCGATCCCTCCGGCTCCCGGCCCATAAGACCGGAGCCTCTCCGAGAAGCTCAGACATAGCCTGCGCTGTAATTGGCCATGCAGGTCAAGCGAAGCCGAGACGGTGCTTTGAGAGCGCGGAGATCGACTGACTTCACAACGATCCGCATCTGAAGGAGGGCCGGAGACCGACACAAGCCGCGAAGGCGAGGAACCATGGTCTTGCCCGTCCAGCGGGGCTCTTAGAAGTAAAGCCGCGTCTCCTACGCTATGTTATTGGGATCAGAAAGGGGGAATGCTTAAATTCTTCCGCTCCAACTGAAGCGAGAACGCGTCTTGAAGGTACGCTTCAGGTCCCTGGACCCGACAGTAATCGGTAAGAGGTGATGATCCGTCTGCTAGAACAGATCGATCGAACGGGCCCAACCCGTCACACCCGGAAGGGGTGAGGAGAGACCATTCGAGGAGAGATTCGGGAACACAGTCCTATAAAACATTCTCGACTCGCGTAATACGAGCAGACGAGATACCTCTCTCCTGCACAAATCCACGAGTTGAGCCTCAAGACGTCAAACTCCGGGAGTGTGTGCCCTTGAGATGATTAACGCCACTCAATGTCCGTTAAGACCGAGACGCTACCAGTCGATCTGAAAACTCCATGGATAATGAAGCGCTAATCTAACACATTGGATGTGGGAGCGAGTCAGGTAGACCAGTCGCGTCACTACATCGCATAGGCCGCCCACCCTGACGGACATCCGAAGTGAATCCAGATGTAAGAGTCACACGAAGGGCATTCCCTGAAGCACCCGGCTCTTCCAGGATAGATCGGGCCACCTCCGGGGGGGAACCCCGCAAGGTCCTCGCGAAGACGAAACCTGCTGAAAAGAGTAATTGGGTCCCACTGAAAGGCCGATAGCACCGACAGTCGGTGCACGGGTGAGGCTGGATAGGCAACCCATGAAACGATCGCACACGTTGCCTCGCGCTGGGAGGGACGAGAGCAGCCACTATCTCGTAATAGGCGTGCGCGCCGGGTCGCCCTCGACAAATCCACCGTCGCTCGATAACTGTATCGAGGCTAAGAGCTCTGACATTCAAGTTTACGGCCCCCCTAGGCCACCGTAGGAGGATCTTGGACCCTGGAAAACGCTGGATGCTCCTAAAGCCAGTTCCTGTAGATGTAAAGTTAGGGATGCGAGGACGGCTAACCGATCGGAATCGTGTAAAAATCGTGGGGTCATTTCAGGCGAAAGGGCTACTCGGTTCTGAAGTTTGCCCAGCACAGAAAACCAAAAGTCTCGACTGGGCGTGATGGCACGTGGAGAGTACATTCTCAAGTGGGAGATTTGCACAATCTCGCGGAGCGAAGGAACTGCGAGGTCTCGATTGGAATCTCCTTGGGAGAGGTATGATACTTTTCAATTTCGATCCGTAACTTTGCCGCCGTTCGGAATATGAATATAGAGAGAGGACAACAACGTGTCCCTCCTCCTTATTGCCCTTCGTCGCAGCGACGAAATCTCTCTCGATCTATTCCGCTGTATAGGGAGAAGTCTGGGGTGTTTCCGATGGCGAGGGAACGGATGTAACCGGTACCCTCCGACATCGACAGCAGAATGTCGTCGTGATTCTTCCTCAAGTGAAGGAAAACGCGACTACACGGAACGCCCCGTCTCACACGGGGCACGCCTCCGACCCTATTGTCTACCATTGTTGAGGGGAGAGGTACGGAGACTATAGGCATGAGGATTTCTTGGCTTGGCTGCCCCGTCATACGGGGGTTCTTGCCTATCGTCCTCCGATTTCCGTTGGCTCTGCGACAGGCGCAGCAGACGGTACTCTGTGATTATCGCTGGTTGATCCTCGCTGGCCTTCCCGCCAGAAGCGTTCACCAGCTCATCTGCCTGCTTCAACCTCCATATTCCCCTTACAGCCTGGAGTTAACTGCCGCCAGAGAACGGTGAGGAAGCCATAACTCATCCATGTCTGAGTCCAATGACTCCCTCGAGCTTAGACGGCACGAGTCTTTTCGCGTCTGTCTTTACACATACGAGTAGCCGCTACTGGTAAAAAACCAGCCCAGAAGAAACAAGACCCCGTGTCAAGGTCTGCAAGAGTTGTAACAGATCTGAGAGCTTGCCGCCGGAAAAGCAGATATCAAAAGGGCCCACAGCCTCACCCACCTCTGATGCCCGGCCCCAACTCCTGAAATTTGACGATCTTCGACAAAGTCTGCCACCCAAGGGGCATGAAATCTTTCACCAAGCAGGCCTCCGAAGAGATCTTCTTGTGAAGAAATAGACCTCCATCGAAATCCAAAGAGATCCTGCCCAACTTATGGACGGAAAGCGTATTCTTGAGGCGATAGTCCACTCGACCCACTTCCCGAACGAGGGAAGGCTATATGCAGTTTGGGTTGCTCGGCCGAGAAAGCAAGCCAGTAAGCAACGACACGGACCAGCCTAGAAACTAGCTCAGGCTCAATTTGTCCAAAACTACTCGCTAACCGCAAGATCCCAGGGAAAGTCCACCTGCGGTCGGCCTCAGATCTTCAAAGGCTAACCAAACTTCGACTTCGTATCACCTAACTCTTCCTCCCAGACAATCCGACTCAGGCCCACCAGGTCGTCCGAGCGGTAGACCCATGGGGACTGGGCTGATCAAGTTAGATCCGAATTATTTCGTAGTCGAATCACGATTCCGTATCCCGGGGACATCGCTGGGACCCCGAGTGGCGGCCGATCTAGAGGCCGACGTGGCGGTTGTGTTGACCTTAGCCGGTCCTAAGTACGAGTGGCCGGTGTCCACTGCCACGATGGGTAATTCTGTCCCGACACCTCGGTGGCTGGAGCCCGAGGATTAGGAGCCGAACCCGCTTGTAATGCCGGAGGCACGTCACCAAGGATGCGGGTATATTCCGGCGCTTCGGGCCGCCAACATGGCGACAATCGCATCCCTGACGATATCTAATATCCTCCGGACGTTCGGTAAAACTGGGTCGAGAGAACCGGCTGCTTTCGATGATAAACTCCCTGGTGTTAGTTTGCTATCCCGGGATTATCCGTAATAGCCCTGTGCGAACGCACTAGTCCTTGACGGGTGAGGCATTCCGGACAGTGGGATAGCACCGCACTTGGGTATCCCAATGATGGAATGTGTTCCCCAGAACCATGAAAACTGCGAAAACGGTCCCAAACGTTACTCGGGCTCAGCCCCGCTGGCATGCCTGTCGAGATGCTGTGCGCACGATCCTCTTCCCTAAGTGAGACAGAAACCCTAAATTCTGTCACACTTCTGGGGGGGGGGTGGCCGGGGCAGACTCTTGGAAATCAACCCACTCCTAGCCAGAAACAACCGTGTACGACACTGTCTAGCACCTTGCAAACGTGTATTACGTTATGCCGGGCTTCTTCGAGCTATCAAGACCTTTTCGAGTGTGATCTTAGAGAGTGATGAGCCATGCGCTGATCGTCACAAGTGTTCCACTTGGCGTCTCTCCTGCCCCACATTTGAAGTCGACGAACCTGGCGTCCGATGACGCTCTCCCGTCCGGCAAGCCTCTCGATCCCGGCTGAAACTCGATCTTCGAAAGAACCAAGGCCATCCACGTGTTCGTCAGAAGATCACTCCCTGTCCATGTAGAAATACGACCTCTGAATAAGTAAAAGTACAAAAAAGTTTTTTTGTAATTCACGAAAACTAACCCTAAGAAAGCTAATAAAACAAGCGGTCCGTCTACTAGGCGCCACAGAATCCCAAAATTAAAAAAAAACCTTCGTCATAACAGCAATGAAGAAAAAAAAATTCTTTTTTTTTTTTTTTTTTTTGACGAAAACGGTGAGAACCTCCGTACAAACCCACCAACGAAGAATATTTCACACAATAACGACTAACAAGGAAGGCGCTCGACCACACATAACACACACTACTATCCCAACAAAACAAGATGCAAAGAACAAAGACCCGGAAGTCCAAGGACCCGGTCAAGACACTTCCGCAAAAAGCACTGCCGCGGGAAAGTTAACAATAAAAATACAAAAACGACCTAAATTCAAGGAGTCTATGAAAGGCAAGAATGGAAACCCTCCTATAGAGAACAACTCCAAAGGATGAGTGCAAGTCGACTGAGTTCAAGGAAAAAAGCCCCAAACCGACCGATCCAACAACTAACCATAAATGAACAAGTGGACGGTGGAAACAAAAAACGTCCTCAAAAGGACGTAATTTCTTTGGCCAAGAAGAGGGCTGGTCAATAAACCAAAGCACCCAATTAACGCTAGAAGCGTAAAAGGAGGCTTTTGGAACGTCAAATAATTTGTATATAATATTAAAATCGCAAGTAGGAACGAGCTCACCTCGAGATTTCATGAACGTCCATCAGCATGACGCGATAATACAGATAAGATATTATGGTCTATTGCGCCACTTCTGAAGCAGGCGAGCAGGGTATTTAGGAGCAGTGAAGTAGGAAAATATGTTGGTAGTCTATGTTGTTCGGTCTATTCTTGTCTCGTGAACAAAAACAAGGTAGAAGGTCATGTGATATGAATATAATGGATAGACTTACAGGACCTGAACCTTCATAAACAAGTGTCATTAGATAAAATGAAAATAAAATATTTGCTCCGACAGTAAAAACAAAGCTACTGAAAGTGAGATCAAATGGAAAATCATTTTTAAAATTTTAAAACGTGAAAAACAAATCGATGCTGAGCATACCCAAATACATGATTTACTAACATTCCGTCGCGTGTAGCAGCCACATAGGAACAAGTGATTCAAGACAGAAACTTTGTATCATGTGCTCTTGAACGCACAATTTTCAAAGATATGAATCAAAGTCTGAAAAAGTAAAAGCAAGCAAATAGCTGGCAATTTTGAAGAATACAACGACCTATTGTATTATATATGTTCAAAAATGAGCCTAAATCCAAGAATGCCATTGAATACCATCATGTACTGCATCCATTTTACTGCAGTGGTTTCGTAATAGGGCAAGTCCAAACTATTTTGCGCGTAACAATCGGACATCAGAGCCAAAAAAAGGGCTTGTTTAAAAAAATCTTAAATGAAGTCTCAATCCTAAGTTATACTTTTTGGAAAGTACTGAAAAATCTTACAAAACATAAAAATATGTATTAACCATCAATAATATGATCATTATCCGTAACATAAACGGACCAGAAAAAATTGTTTAAAATTTTACTTATTGGGCGGGGGGGGGGGGGGGTCACATATAACTCTGAATTTAAAAAGTATATCTAAACTGCATTAGTCTTATCCTCTAAACATGTATAACATTTGTTATCGAACATCATTTAACGTAAAAACAACTCGATTTTCTGGCAAGTCAAAGTTTTTAAAAAATATGCCAGGCTAACAAATTGGAAGTAACACACTGCATATCCCTATAATATTAACAGCCAAAAATCAACCACTCGAACAAATAGCATGGACTTGCATAATATATAAAGAATATAAAAATGGAGATTGACATACCTATTGTTAGCCTTGAAGCATCAGTTTCGTACTCTCCACTACCGATCCTCACTCTGTAATACTAAAATCATTAAAAATAATTTCTTTTTAACATAAAAAAAATTAAAACCATCAGATCGCACATTTCAGCTACATAAACTCCACAATGTTAAGGGAATGAAAATATAACATTTTTAACCAAATTCAATCATCCAATGATCAATATAATCTTTCTATTAATGCTTCTCTCTTCAAAAATCCTTAAGAACATTCAACACAATTAATAGGAGAAATTCATGACAAGGAGACCAATTAGACCTTAAATTTGTACAATTTACATACTTTTATTAAAACTGTTAAATCAAATAATCAACTAAACCGCAAAGACCCAACTTAATATACATCACATCTTCTAGAATTATCTCTTACTACCTATAAATTACCTCAAAAGAAAGAGGTAACTTATCTAATACCAAAATAAACCTTAATCTCTAAAACACTATAAATTTTCAGATACAACGACCGCTCGAACTAAGGAAAAGTACATGTGTGACTGACTCCTGTCACAATGCTGAACGTACTCTGTAATAAGGAATCAGATGTAAAACAAACAGAAATTGAAAACTAATTCAAATGCAGTCTAAAAAGAAAATTCGGAACTGCAGCGCATGAATCATTACAATTTTGGCCTCCGTAACACATAAGTTGCGACCAAGTTGCAAATTTAAAGGAAATTCTAATGGTTCTGGTCATTCTGTGAAGAAAGGCACATGCAACAAGGATTGGATCGATACAGCCCCTTGCATGATTGCAAAGCTGTGTACAGCAGCCCAGACCCTGTAACATATACTAATTTGAACGAATAAAAAACATCTAAACACCAAATCGATGTAACCAAACTGATCCTGTTGTATTGCAATTCTGATAAAGTTTAATTTGAACCAATGAAAGGCTCTTTCAAATTGTAAATTAATCATGTCTCAAGTCACTAAATTCTTCCTTAATTTAAAATCTTTGATAGAGCTTACATTAAGTGACATCTCTACTTGACTCAGTTCTCTAATTGTAAGTGAGACAATGAGTGAGGCCTATTGGTGTCCGTGGTGTCTCCTTTATCTATCAGTCGTGCTCTATCTGCACGTCTACCATAGAACACTGAGTTACGTTGTTATGGTGCTGTTGCTGTAACGTGCCGATTGCCTAAAGATGGATTTCATAATGGCACGCAGAATAAGACAAGCAGAGAGAGATAAAAAGATAAAACAGAAAGAAAGATGTTGATGAAATGCTTAGGTTGCATTTTGATAAAATAATTAATAATAATTAATAAAATGTGAGTATTCGCACGACCACCCTGTTAATGCCAAAGGCGCATATCAAATATTATTAAGCCCCGCTTAGCTAGGCAACCTGAAGCGCTCACCAGCATTCAAGAATTCTTCCTAAACGTACATCTCATTTCACCCACTTGGGCATACGGCAAATTCAGGTGAACACTTCCGAAGATCTAGTGTAGACGGATTTCGATACCCGCTACCTTGTATAACAGATAACAATACACTGAATTAACTGACACAAAACTGCCTACATACATAAAACTTCTATAGAGTATCGAATTTGACGTCATAATCGCCCCGTCCCATTACTGGTTCTAAAAAAAAAGTCCTGTGCATGAGTTTTGCCTAAATGCGCTCCAGCAACAGGCTGATTCGCACAGACTACCAAACAGTTTTGGTGCGTCTGATGCTATTGTTCAACACAAGATTTTGAACACACAACCATGACAACACCAACAATTTATGAACATCACACTTCAGTACTCTACATTTAGCTGCCGAACAGAGAATCCTCCAATTTGTCATTGCAATCAGGGCTTTTTGTATTGACTATCGAAGCCTAAAAGTAAGAGTGAGATTTTGTTCCAACCGTGCCTCAAACACTTACAGCAATCTATTTCAGCACGTATCCATGCAACCCAATTTGGTCATATTTTGTCACAATCCCATGGTCCCCTTATTTAAAAACACGCAAAAATTTCAATATATTCTCAAAATCAAGTTTTTACAGCCAATCAAACTTTGGAAAAATGTCCATACCATGACCAAACTAAGGCTCTACCTATTAACAGAACATATTTTATGTCAGCATTATATGTATATTAGCCCAATATTATTCGTATTGCCTATAAGTATATAAAGTATTGTATTAATATGTAGTTTCTAAATATGTAAACGCACATTTGAACATAATACTATAATTACACATTATAAACATATTAAATGCATTATCATTAATATTA
>CALNVZ010003014.1:11592828-11610419 GCA_940671915.1 Paracentrotus lividus
TTGGTAGTCTATTGTTGGTTCGGTCTATGCATTGTTCTCGTGAACAAAAGCAAGGTAAGAGAGGGTCATGTGATTATTGAAGTAAATTGGATGGACTTACAGGGACTTGGTAACTTTCATAAACAAGTGTCATTAGATAAATATGAATAAAATTATATTGCTCCGACAGTAAAAACAAAGTACTGAAAGTTTGAGATCAAATGGAAATCATTTTAAATTTTAAAACAGTGAAAACAAACGATGCTGAGCATACGGCCAAATACGATTGATTTACTAACGATCCGTCGCGTGTTAGCAGCCACATAGGGACAGGGACTTCACGACAGGAAATGCGTTGTACATTGTGCTGCGTTGAAACGCACAATTTTTCAAAAGCATATGAAATCATAGATATCTTGAAAGTAAAGCAAGCAAATAGCTTGCAATTTTGAAGAGATACCAGACTGACCTATGTATTTATAATTATGTTGGCAAAATGAGCTAAATCCAATGAATTGCCATTTGAATACCATTCAATGTTACTGCATCCATTTAACTGCAGGTGTTCTGTAATAGGGCAAGTCCAAACTATTTTGCGCGGTAACAATCGGGACATTCAGAGCCAAAAAAAGGGCTTGTTTAAAAAAATCTTAAATGAAATCTCAATCCTAAGTTATATTTTTGAAAGTACTAAAAATCTTCAACAAAAACATAAAAAATAGTGTAAATAACTCAATTCATAATTAATTTATGATCATTTATTCGTCGGTAACAAACGGGACCAGAAAAAAATTGTGTTTTAAAATTTTTACTTTGTTCACATATAACTCTGAATTTAAAAAGTAGATCTAAACTTGCATAGTCTTATCCTCTTAAACATGTAATAGACATTGTACGAACATATTTTAACGTTAATAATACAACTTCGAGTTTTCTGGCAAGGTCAAGTTTTTAAAAATATGCCAGGTAACAAATGGGACAGGTAACACACGGGACAATTATTCCCTATAATATTACAGTCGAAAAATCACCACCTCGGGAACAAATAGCATGGACTTGCATAATATAAAAGAATTATAGAAAAGATGGAGATTTGACATACCTAATTGTTTAGCCTTGAAGCACAGTTTCTGTGACTCTCCACTACCGATCCTCAGCTCTGTAATTATCATAAAATCATTAAAAATAATTTCTTTTTAACATAAAAAATAAACATTCAGAAATCCACATTTCAGGCTTACATACATACTCCAAATGTTAAGGAAATGAAAATATAACATTTTTTAACATAATTCATTCATCCAATGATTCCAATATATATCTTTCTATTAATGCTTCTACTCTTTCAAAGAATCCTTAAGAACATCAACACAATTTATGAGGATGAATTCATGACAATGGACCAAATGAGACCTTAAATTTGTACAATTTACATACATTTATTTAAACTGTTAAACTAATATCAACTAATACCCAAAGACCAACTTAATATTACACACAATCTTTCTAGAACTTATCTCTTACTAACCTAGTAGTAATTTACCTCAAAAGAAAGATGTAATTCTTAATCTAATACACAAACATGAATACCTAAGCTGGCCTTACACACTAATCATAATATTTTGCATGATATGAACTGACCTGAGTCGGGTGTAACTAGAGGAGAAAGATACCATGTGTGACTGACTCCTGTCACATGCTGTAAACTTATCTCTGTAATACTGGAATCATGGACCTGTAAAACAAACAGAAATTGAAAACTATATTCAGATGCATCTATTGAAAAAAAATCGGAACTCAGCGCATGAATCATACAATTTTGGGCCCCGTAACACAAAGGTTTGCGACCAATTGCAAATTTGAAAGGATAAT
This sequence comes from Paracentrotus lividus, assembly GCA_940671915.1. Classification (NCBI taxonomy): domain Eukaryota; kingdom Metazoa; phylum Echinodermata; class Echinoidea; order Camarodonta; family Echinidae; genus Paracentrotus; species Paracentrotus lividus. The sequence goes on from CALNVZ010003014.1 coordinate 11,594,680, forward strand.
TCTAATGGGTTACTGGTCAGTCTTGTGAAGAAAAGGCACATGCAACAATGATTGTGATCGGATACAGCCCCTTTGCGATTGATTGCAAAGCTTTGTGTTACAGCACCCAGGACCCTGTAACATAACTGAATTGAACTGAATAAAGAATTACAATCTACACGCAAATCGATGGTAACCAACTGGGATCCTTGTTGTATGCAATTCTTGCATAAAGTTTTAATTTTGAACCAATGAGAATGGCTCTTTCAAATTTGTAATTAATCAGTGTGTCCTCAGAGTCACTAAATTCTTCCTTAATTTAAAATTCTTGATAGACTTACATTAAGTGACATCTCTTACTTGATTCAGGTTCTCTATTGTAAGTGAGACAATGAGGTTGAGGCTATTGGTGTCCTGTGGTGTCTCTCTTTTATCTACAGTCTGTGCTCTATCTGCACGTGCTAATAGAGACACTGAGTTACTGGTCTGTATGGTGGCTGTGTGCTGTAACGTCCGATGCCTAAAGAGGGAGTTTCATATAGTGGCACGCAGAATAAGACAAAGACAGAGAGAGATATAAAGATAAAACAGAAGAAAGATGTTTGATGAAAATGCTTTAGGTTGTCATTTTGATAATAATAATAATAATAATAATAATAATGTGATTTGTATTGCGCACGTATCCACTCTGTAGAGTGCTCAAGGCGCATTATCATATTATTATTACCCGGCTTAGCTAGGCTACCCTGAAAGGCGCTCACAGCATTCAAGGAATTTCTTCCTACCGGTACCCATTCACCTCACTTGGGTCAAGTACGGCAAATTTGCAGGTTGACACCTTGCCGAAGGATGCTAGTGGTATGGACGGGATTCGAACCGCGTACCTTGTGATCAAAGATAACAGATACACTGATAACTGACACAAACTGCCTACAGACAGTACAAAACGTTCTATAGAGTACCGAAGTGTTGACGTCATAATCGCCCGTCGTCCCAGTTACTGGTTCTAAAAAAAAAGTCTGTGCATGAGTTTTAGCCTAAATGCGGTCCAGCAACAGGCTGGATTCCGGCACATACACAAACAGGTTTTGGTGCGATCATGATGCTATTGTTCAACACAAGATTTTGGAACACACAACCATGACAACACCACAGTTATGACATCACACTTCAGTACTCTATTACTCCGAACAGATGAGATCTCTCAATTTGTCAGTTTGCAATCAGGCTTTTTGGTATTGACTATCTGGAGAGCCTGAAAAGTTAAGAGTGAGCATTTTGTCCATCCGTGACCTCAAACACTTACAGCATTCTATTTTCAGCACGTATCCATGGCAACCCAATTTGGTCATATTTGTCACATCCAGTGGTACCCTTTATTTTAAAACACGCAAAAAGTTCAATAATTCTCAAAATCAATTTTTTACAGGCCATCAAACTTTGGAAAAATGTCCATCCATGACAAACTAAGGCTCTTGACCTAATTAACATGAACATATTATGTATGTTAAGCATTATATGTATGATGTAGGCCCAATATGTATTCTGTATTGCCATAAGTATATACAGTATTGTATTAATGGAATGTAGTTTCTAAATATGTAAACGGCACATTTGAACATAATACTATGGTAAATACACCATATGAATACATTATTAAATGCATTATCATTAATATTATGTACTGCATTTAGGGCAATAATCTGCTGAAGCTAGATTCTTACCTGATTTTTGTGTTTTCTTCCGTGGTTTCATAGTAGAATAGCATCCTGATATCATGGAGTCCACTATCATCTGGTCCTCTGATCCATAATGGTACTGAGAGAGATGCACCAGGAACTAACCTCCCTTCAGGTAAGATGATCTCACTTACATTATTCACATTGCACTGCCCCATCTCAATCTCATCAATCACACACTCCCTCACTGAATCACACAATGGAAGAGTCCTGTGATTACTGCCTCCTGATTGGCTGAGGCTACTAGAGTCACTGGTCAGTGATTGGCTGGAAGAAGAAGATTGGGAGGATCCATTGTGGGAGTGGGGTCCAAATGAAAAGATCTCGGGTCTATCTGTGATCGTGTGTAGTTTGTTTAGTGGACATGTTCCTGTGTTTGTGATGTCAATGGTCACTTGACTGATCTCACCACATAGCAGATTAGATGGCATGGACGAAAAGGTCACCTGAAGGACAAACACAAGAGATTTTTATTATCATCATTATCATCATCATCATTATTATTATCTATTTGGTATTTCAATATACAATACAAAATAAAAAACGATATGATATACATGACATAATGCAAAGGACTAGGGAAGTATTTCTGATTCTCACTGATAACTGTTATACGCAACGGAAATGCTTGCATCTGATTGGCTGAGAGCAAATTTGTCGGATAAAACGTCCAACAAGTCCTTTCATGAAACACCCCTCTAGAATAGAGATAAAGGGGTTGCCTGGGTTAAGAAAAGGTTAACTAAATAACCATGACCCACAAGTCTTCTTTCCCACACCCCTTCAACTCCATCCAGGACAGGATAAGACAATGGAATATATATATGAATTAAAAGTCAGTATTTAAAGTCAGTATGGCATTAAGAATGATAATTCTCAATTAAGAATGATAATTCTCAAACTCTAACAAGATGAATCCTCGACCGCGCGCGGTCGAAATATATGCTTCCGCCATTGCCAGATCAGAAAAATATTGCACATTCATCTATTCATTTTGCTTTATAGAATGACATTTTTTACCTTGACTTTTGACCTTGTGACCCCAAACCTAATCAGACCATATTCCTCTGGTGATAGATACTACCCTTAAATTTGAAGTTTATATCTTAATTGGTTCTCGAGATATCGCAATGACAAACTCAATACATGGATTTTCACATCTTGACCTCTGTGACCCTTGACCTTTGACCTATATAATCCATAATCTGATCAGATCATCTTCCTATGGCAGTACATAATACACCTAAGTTTGAAGCTCATATCTCAAATGGTTCTTGAGATATCATGATAACGAACTCAAAACATAGAATTTCACTATTTTTTACCTCTGTGACCTTGACCTTTGACCTACATACTCCAAAATCTAATCAGATCATCTTCTTATGGTGGTACATACTATCCCCAAGTTTGAAGCTCATACCTCAAATGGTTCTTGAGATATCGCGATAACAAACTCAAAACATAGAATTTCACTATTTTTGACCTCTGTGACCTTGACCTTTGACCTACATACTCCAAAATCTAATCAGATCATCTTCTTATGGTGGTACATACTATCCCCAAGTTTGAAGTCGATATCTCAAGTGGTTCTTGAGATATCGCGATAACGAGCAAGCGGGACGTACGGACGGACGGACGGACGGACAGACGGACAACCCGTAAACATGATGCCTCCGGCACCACCTTCGGTGGCAGAGGCATAAAAAGAAAAAAAGAAACATACTATTTAGATGGGAACTGACAAATGCTCCAGGCTTTATTTTGTCCAAGATTTAAGTTTAGCATTGGATATGGTTTTTTGTTAGGTTTAGATATATTGTTGGTCCAGTGCTGTAGTTAGCTACTGTATTCGCTGTTATTTTAGCAGGATTAATTTTTCGTGCTGAGCGGCCTCAAAACATGTTCACTGGTTCCTAAATACATGCCACATGTTCGTAAGCTCGCAATTGAACCCATGCAATACACGCGTAGGAAATCATACCTATATATTCGTGGGTCATTTAGTTCGCGCTTGCTGCTATTTGCGCGAAATCTGCGAAAATTTCTATGAATACAGTATTCAATCAGTGGAGCAAATGTCCCTCCATTTTTGAGATGGTTGTCCTTATGAACTGTTAATGATGTGTAAAACACTCTCAGTAAGGTGCCATGAGCATCTTGCCTGACGGACCTGAGCGCTATGTGACAAGCCACCATTATTATTACATTATCCAAATGTGTGATTTGACTTTGTAGCGTGACCATGCAGCCCGTCTTCAACAGGACTAGGATACCTTGAGGTCTAAATCCCAACCAGGCCAACTTCTTTCATCAATACATGGTAAGCATACAGTCTTGTTCATTTTGTCAATGCGTATAATTTACTCCGCTTATCAAATAAACTTTGAAAACAAACATTGAAAGAAAAACAAGCCATTTTCATGCATACAATGGCCTCTGTGACCTTTGACCTCATGATCCCCACATTTAATCAGTTCATTGCTCCTCCCATATGCACATATTACCCAAGTTTGAAGATGATCCGTTACACAGTTCTTAAGTTATCACGAGAACAAACTATTTTTATGTATACAATGACCTCTGTGACCTTTGACCCCAAAATCTAATCAGTTCATTGCCCCTCCCATATGCACACATTACTCAAGTTTGAAGTTGACCCGTCACACAGTTCTTAAGCTATTGCGAGAACAAACCATTTTCATGTATACAATGACATCTGTGACCTTTGACCTTTGACCTCATGACCCTAAAATCTAATCAGTTCATTGCCCCTCCCATAGGCACACATTACCCAAGTTTGAAGTTGACCCGTCAAACGGTTAAGTTATGGCGAGAACGAGCCATTTTCATGCATACAATGACCTCTGTGACCTTTGACCTTTGACCTAATGACCCCAAAGTCTAATCAGATCATTGTCCCTACCATATGCATACATGATCCAAGTTTGAAAGTGATCCGTCAAACGGTTCTTAAGTTATCGCGAGAACGAAAACGGGATGGACGTACGGACGGACGGACGGACGGACGGACAACCCGAAAACATAATGCCTCCGTCACCACCTTCGGTGGCGGAGGCATAAAAACAATATGATATACATGACATAATGCAAAGGACTAGGGAAGTATTTCTGATTCTCACTGACAACTGTTATACGCAACGGAAATGCTTGCATCTGACTGGCTGAGAGCAAATTTGTCGGATAAAACGTCCAACAAGTCCTTTCATGAAACACCCCTCCAGAATAGAGATGAAGGGGTTGCCTGGGTTAAGAAAAGGTTAACTAAATAACCATGACCCACAGGTCTTCTTTCCCACACGTACCCCTTCAACTCCATCCAGGACAGGATAAGACAATGAAATATATATATGAATTAAAAGTCAGTATTTAAAGTCAGTATGGCATTAAGAATGATAATTCTCAATTAAGAATGATAATTCTCAAACTCTAAAAATTGCTGGAAGGTGTGAACTCTTTACACATCCCCCTCCTCCCAAAGACTCAAGTGATATCAAAGCGATACAATACACATGTAATGAATACACCAGACAGTGGCCTGTATTTAGAAGAAAAAAAGGAAGGAAAAATGAAGAACACTATGTGCAGACTTTAGGACGATGTCGAACGCTAGGATTCACAAGGAAAATTTAAGCATAATCCACAAGAGGCCTCTACTTCTCCAATGAAAAGGCAACATATTTTGTCAATAAGAAAGTACATACCTCTAGTAGGGGCATAGGTGGGGCTATGATTGGATCTAGCCTCCGATCCGCACCGTATATCACTCCACATCTCTCAGCTTTAGTCACATTCATCCTCGGCCCCTGGATATCCAGGTCTTGCATCCCTTGGACCTGAGCGACACTGGAACCCAACGACGCGGGTCGTTTGACCCCTGACCTTCCATCCAGAGTCTCCTGATTGGTTAATGATTCTGTGCTCTGATTGGTTGATGGTTGGGCTGAGAGGCTGTATGCAAGGCCTGTTATATGAAGTTCTCCTGTCTGAAGTGGTGTTAGACCCAAGTACAACTGTAGGAAGAAGGAAAACAAGGTGAATTCAACAATTGAACTATTAACCCTAAAAGGGCCACGGGCTAATCAGCGCCCCCTCGACATTTCGCGCGGTTATATCGCTGAAATTTTTTTGGCCTGTTTGCTCATTTCTGACTTTTTTCTTTTATATCTTAACCCTAATAAGACTGGGGTGTTTTGGTAGCTGTCAAGACTGGGGGGGGGGGGCATGATGCCCCCCCCAAAGATCTCGGCCGCCAATCGCGCGACCGCGCCAAAAATTTGCACGATGGTAGTGTGTCACGTAATCTACAAGACTGCGTTGTTAATTTATGCCAAATAATATCGATTTAATTTATATCAATTAATTATGCTAATTTATGCATGAAATCATACTTTTTGCTCTAATTGAAAAAATAAAGCTCCTAGAATGCTAATTTTGTGTATTATTATTCCTCATAACATTCCTAACGATGATACTAGGAAAAAATTCTAGTATTGAAATTAATTTCTGATGTATTTTATTGTTTTAGGAATTTTTATGTATTTCTTTGTTTTTTCGACCTTTTATTTTTCATTGTTTTTTTCGCAAAAATTATTGAAGAACCATTTTGAAGCATAATAATGCTAAAATAAATTGATTTCAGTCAATGAAAGTGAAAATAATCATATCTCTATGAATAAGGTGAGAAAACTCCATTTGCATTGACTTTGTACACAAAATCACGTTTTTGAGCTGTTTTCGGTCTGACGGATATTTTTGAAAATCATGCAGCGTTGTAATGGTATGACCAATTTTCACGAGAATGGTTTCAAAAGATGCGCGAGACTTGAAAGTATAAAGTCAGCAAGCGGTGCGGCCAAAAAAATTTGCGCGGCGGAATGGTCGCGGAAAATGTCGAGGGGGGGCCATAACCCCCCCCCCCCAGTCTTTTTAGGGTTAAGCAACTTTTAACACTATTTTGAAATCGTTAGGAATGCTACAAAAAATATTTACACCAAGAGTTAGCATTATAAAAGCATTATTTAATGATTTAGACCAAAAAGCATGATTTCATGCATAAATTAGCAAAACATTCCTTAAACCATGCATAACCACTTTGAGCTTTCTCATTGCTGTTCTTGGTTAATATATAAATATGGCAAGCCTAATCATGCAACATACTTGATTATGTGCACAAAACATTCTACATTATCCCAAGTGCATGTTTATTCCACTGAGGCCGTAAGCCAAAGTGATATAGATCTACCCAAGGAATACTCTAATATTTTGAATTCATGTTGTTCAGTAATGTTGCTTTCATAGAGCCTGCTGAACTGCATAGAGGCTAAACCTCATGTACATGATTTTGTTCGGAAAAAGAAACCCAGAGAGCATTTCATCAATATTTCTTGCCTTACAATTTGTCAGATCTGACATCTTTAATTGATTTTGAGTACCCATCGGATGGAAGATTATGACGTCAACATTTTGATACTCTTTCACTGTAATCCAATCTCAATTGGGTTCCCTTTACCCATGCATGCTAATATGGATAAGGCACTCACCAACTTGTAGTCATTAGCTGCCAAGACAACTTCTGGAATGCATTCAACCTTCACAACATTTTCAACACTTCCTACCTGCAGGACGACAATAACAAGGAATTAAATATTTATAAAATATTGAAAAGAAAATATTGACCCAGTATACATGTAGACGAATTCGGGCAGCATTTCATGGAAGTGAGCCCTTATATGTGCCTGCCATATAGCTGGGGGTTACCCAGTGTACTACGACTGCGCCATGTGCGCGTATGTCTGCGCGTTTGTTCATTTTCCTTTGTTATGCATACATGCGCACACAAGGAGCATGCGTAGTACATTGGAAGCCCCCCAGCAATGGCTGCCACCATGACAACACATCACCCAAACCAAATTTGTTTATAAAGAACAATAAATAATTGTATGAATTATTTAATAAGGATCAATTACTAACAGGGCAGAGCATATATCATGACTGAAATTATATGTATTCATGGCGTGGAATAATATGGTATTCATCCAAATCAAGAAGTCATTCTTACAAAAGTATAATTTCTTTAATATAAAATTAAGAATATTCAAACAGGGTGGTTTTGTTTCATTGAAATGTAAATATATGAACTTTGAACTCTCCAAATCAATAATCATCCATTTACCCCATTGTATAATAAGTTTATGAATATAATGATACAAACAAAGACAACTACCCAGAGAACTTTAATCTCTTCAAAACCATTTCAAAATCTTCAAATCTATGCAACATTTTCAACCTCCTCTCACCTTCTTCTTTTCCTCCTTCTTTCAACAATCACTGTAAATAATGTATTAGTAGTCTTTAGTTTTATTGATTTACTGCATAGCATTGTAAGCTAATATAACAATTACTAGTAGATTAATGAGTTATTATTAATGAGTTTTGATTTAGATGATGTTAATGATTACTAATCTTGAGTGTACATATGTGGCAACGTCTCAAGCTTTAAGCTTATATTGCTATACCTCTGTATGTTACTCAATTATACTGCGACAATTTTTTATCAAAATTATGTTATCTTATAAACTGTTTCATATTTTCTTGATCATGTTTGTTCCAATGAGCTATTTCTATATCATATAATGTGTCATATCATTCAGAAAATAAATAAATTAATATATAAATGAAAAATCAACTCACTCCATTGTCTCTGACATCGGCTTCATTCGTCAAGATTGCTGGCTGTTGTTCGGGATTCTCTTGATTACCGCCCTCGTAGTTGACAGGAAGAAACTTCCAGAGGAGCGTGATGTTGGTAAGGACGATGGGAACCTTGAGAGGATTCTCCAGGACCAGTTCAACTGTCATAGGTTCTTAGAAAAAATGGGATAACAAATAATGTCTTTATTATTTTATTAAGCGCTTTTCAAAGCCCAAAACGGTTAAATACAGTATATTTTTACCCCGTTCATTGAAACATCGGCGACGGTATCAAATCATCCTCCCGGGTACACATTTGCACCTGGCAAGAGTGGACAAAAGTGCCAGTGCTGGGAATCGAACTCACGTCCTTTGCATTCCCAGTCAAGTGATAAGTCCAAAAGAGAATGGTGATCAAATGAGTATATGGGGCGACATGAAATTTGCTGCAGACTTTATTTATCTAATGCTACAGTCACACAGACACTTACGTATAGATACGTTTGTGTTGTTGTAATCTTATTTCATCTTCTATTCTATCATTTCTTATGTATTTCATTGTTTTACTGGATGAACGAAATTATCAATATTTCTATTGCTAACTATGACGGATAAGCATCCGTTGGGATCCGAAGAAAAGAAAATAATTTTTGGACGCAACCGGACGTAACTCAACGTAAGTGTCTATGTGACTGTAGCATAAGATATGAGGTTAGGGTTAGGGTTGGGTTTAAATATTGAAGATAGTCTTTTGATTAGTGTATGGAATTTAAAAGAGAGCAAATTGGAGCTGGAGAAAATGTCATTGAATTGTATTCAGAGTATAAAGGAATTCTTTCTTCACTTCATCAGACTGTATTCACCAGTGAATTTTTAATGATATAGTAAGAAAAGGAAAATTCTTGCATGAAAAACCTTTGACTATAAGATACCTGAAATTCTTATTTACATCGCCAAAACTAGCAACAAAGCCAACAAAAATTGACAAAATCTTGGTAATTTGAGGTAATTGGATTTCGTCTTTGGTCTAGTAGTTGTTCTAATGATTGTCTCATTTTTGGATTGTTGGATGAGCTTAAAGGGACGTATAATTGATAAAACATGGGGAATTCACCTTATCTCGGGTGAAATGATAACATTCCAATCAGAGCCTGAGGCGTGTTGCGTAATCTTCAGCGCCAACCCGTCTGGAGCTAATCCGGTTAATCCTTCATGGCTAGACTAACTAACCAGAAGTCCGAAGTAAATCTAACCTATGTTTTGTTTTTGAAATGGAGCATTATACAAGTCCTCTCTTTGAATTAATACGAAGAGACCCGTTGAGAGTCTATAAACTAATCCGAAGCTATTGACCCTATTGACTGACTGGATTCGGTCAACTTCGTCATGTTCGTGCTGTCCGAATGTAAATCCCCAGTAGGCCGACCCTTGCGTAAGCCTCACTGTAGATTGTGTATGAGTCAATGGAGCTCAAGAAAAACGCGCATTCCCCACGATCTCCGACTTGCGAGGGCCTTTAAAGCTTAATTAATGTTGTGGTCATGAGATTGAATTGTGGAAGAAGCTGTCTCAAAGTGATGGGAAGGGTTGATAAGAATTGTTATCTGCTGTGAGGTTTTGGAATCAAGAAAATGTGCATACAAATGTTTGGTCCCGAATACATCAGCATTTTTTGGTCATATCATCACTATGAAGGCATTTGCAGAGCAATCTACTTTAAAATTCTTCCTAAATACCGTGAAAATAATCTGAAAGCTAACATTTTCACCTTTCCCACTACACTAGACTCTCTTTAAAAAGCTTACCTCCTACAATTCCCAGTGGGCTTGTTGAGTTGTCTGTACCACTATGAAGCAACTGAGGATGGTATTGAAACCAAGATGGTAATGATTTCTGTTTATTAGCTACCATGGCAACCGTCTCTTCTAGATGACACCATTCATCCATCTCAGTTCGGTTGAAGACACGACCAAAGGTGACGGATGTCGCAGCTATTCTGGAATCTTGTGGGGCTAAAAAGAAAGAAGTATTTCTTAAAATCATTACAGAAATTGATAGATTAGAATAGATTCATTCATTTATTTCCACATTAAAAACATATTACAATCAATTTGTCATATTTCTTTAACATAATTGTGGCAGGATTATGAAGAAAGCTCAAAGAAGGCTTGTGGAAATAATCCCTTAAGTTACAAAAAAACATATTTGCAAACCATTCAATCACAAAGGTAATGTAGAAAACTACAAAGAAATAATTATTTCTTTGATCATCAAATAAAGATGTAAGGGACTCAAAACACAAATGCGACTCGCAGGCTTATAAACTATCAATAATCATGGGGAAATGGAATCGTACAGACTTTACAAAAAGACAGATTTGTATATTACAACCTATTCATCATGCAAGCCATTCAGATAATAAATGATAGAAGTTTCACTGGCACAAAGAAAACAAAACTCAGTCAGTTCATTCAAATACCTTAACCCATATTCTGAACCAAAGACTGAGTTTGTATGAAGTTCGTGAAAAAGCTGGTGAGTGATCCTTTTGTCTGATGCATCAGTCAACATCAGATAAAAGGATCTCACAATAAGTTCACATGAACTTGTAACTCATACAAACTCAGTCCTCATTACAGAATACATGCCATTGGGTTCTTGTATTTCTCAAAAATATTTAATTTTTAAACTCTGGATGGGTTCAATCATATTAACTCAAAGAGAAAACTTGTGTAATACTCCATTTCAAACAGGGGTGTGAGTGACCACAAATAAAAAGAGCAGAAATTGAAAGAGCTCCTATACACACGAAAAGCTCAAAAAGCTGAAAATAAGCTGAATATAAAAACCAAAAGGAGCTGATATCAGTTAAAAAGCTGATATCAGTTAAAAAGCTGAACTCTTCACACCCCTCCCTGTTCAAACGACTAAAACATAGTTTGAGTTTACTTTGGAATTCTAGTTGGTTGGTCGAGCCTTGGATATTTACCCGAGTACTGAGGTCTGTTTGGAGAGGCAAGAAGGATCCCAGTGGCTGATTTCTTGATGAATGGAAGAGGAAGCTGAGGTAATGTCGTCAAACTCTGACCATCTTCCGATTGCACTGTGAGCAGTTGCTGTTAGGAAAGGCAAATATTAATATTATTACTTGATCATTTTGAGAGAAAGATGGAGAAAGGGATGGAGAGCAAGAATAAGAATAATCATATTTTATTTACCCAGGGTAGCCACTTCGGTAGTGACACCTGCTTTCCAAGCGGGCCCTGCATAATATCAGATAACATGAGGAGAGAAGAGGAGGGGCATGTGCTCATGCAAAAGAACCAGAGAGATCAATCATGTCTCTTATTTTTGTTTTTTAATCCTTCAGATGATATAGTGGTTAAACAAAATCTGAAAAAGTCAAATTCCTGCGAGAGGATACCAAGATAAGAATGAGAGAGCAAGAGAGAGAGACAGACGGAGGATACTTTGTTAACCAGAAATTTAGATAATACCAATAAAACAGATGTCTTATAGGGATCAGGAGTTAGTTGACTGATAATGCTCATTGTCAGCTCCCGCCATTCTCCAACAAACTAATTCTGATCAAACCCATGTTTGAATCCAATTCATATATGTCGAATGGACACACTAAAGGTCCATCCCTTCCAGACGTAACAATTATATCCAACTCGTAAAAACCTATGTGATGTAGAAAATAACTGAAAAAATGAGTAAAGGAATTGATATTCTATCTGAATTTGAACCCGAGACCTCCTTATTGTGAGCTATGGCAAGCCCTATGGGATTCTCTGGGATGGACATCGACATCAGGGCTTGCCATAGCTCAGTCTGTAGAGTGCCTGTCTAGAAATCAAGAGGTTGGTCTTGGGTTGGAATCCAGATGTTATCATGCACGGGTAATACCTTCAAACTCTGATCTGCATCTTACCTTGTATATGCAGAGGTATTCCTTGAGGAATGCAACCTGTTGAACGGCTGGTTGTCTGCTATCCTTAGTTAATAGATGCTTGAATGCTGCTGTAGCATTCTCTAGCTGCTTTAGGTTGAAAGATTGACGACCCACTGTAAGGTTGATATGATCCTATCAATAGATCAATAGTTATAATAATAAATGGTTAAAGACATAGGGGCTTCAGTTTTCATGGAAAGTGGATCATAATTTGCTGACCCCAAACTTTGTGAAATGCACTGGCAATACCCGTCTTGAAGCTAAATTTCTGGACCACAGCAAAACAATCTGTCCCACCCTCGACAGCTTCGGGAATGATTGGGCAAGAGAAAGGTAGATTTAATGACTTTACCAGTTGGAGGGATGGGTGGAATAACAAGGCATTACATAAGGTAATAAAATTCAGGTGACAGGGAACACCTGTTACTGGCTAAGCATCCATGGTGTCAAATTACCAATGGGAGCTGGCAACCTACTGTCTTTAGTAGGTGCTTAATTAATGCTACAGAAAAATTCTTAAGTTGCTTCATTCCATGATCATTATACAATGAGAGAATTATACATTTAAAATGGTAAAACAAAACCTATGATATACTAAATATGAACAGTCATATGCATTTTTTTAGAATCCAAAGTTCACATCATTTCCTATTTAAAGATTCAGAGTCAAGTCATCAATGGGCATCATTGGACATAATTAATATTAATATCCATTAATTTCTAATTGAAAAAAAAAGAAAGAAAAAAATACACTCCTCGCCATGCAACGTCACGTAGGAAAATGAAATGAAGGAAACTAGAGCGCCAGAACGCTGCCTTAAAACAACCTCAGTGGGAACGCCTGCAAAGAGCGCCAGAAGCGCTGATACCTCTGGTATCGAGAGCTTGGGGCCTTCCTGACATCAAAGCGTCAGGACCCGCCGCTTTAAGTCCCTCCACGATCCATCTGGAGATGGAGTCGGGAAAGCGGCAGAAAGGAATCTCGAGTGATGAAGAGTTTATCACTCTACGACGAGATTCGGATCTGGAGAGGTACCCTTTAAGGGCCCTAACCGGACACCACACCTTATCCTCCGGGACCAAAGAGAAGAAGGAGAGCTTGTTGAGAAGCTCTCCACCGGTCCCGAAGAGGCAGTCTGGTTCTTCGCAATGAAACGAGGTTCAGGGCGAAGACGTACTCCCCGAGGTTCGAACTGATGTGGCCCTCAGCAACACTAAGGGCAAGAAGCGAACTTCGTCTGTGGCCTAAGGCCACCGCCACCAAGAAGACAGTCTTAACTGTCAAGAGGTGAAACGATGCTTCCGACAACGGCTCGAAAGGAGGGTTAGCAAACGCCTCCAAAAACCTTAGGCAAACTCCAAGAAGGAGCTAAGGGAGTAGACTGAGGTCTTCGCAAAAGGAAAGACCTAAGCAAGCGCTTAACTCGGGAGAGTTAGAAACGTTAGAGCCGTCATGAAAACCATCGTGAATTGCCGCAATGCAGAACGATAGCCTCGTAAGGTCGAAAGAGAACGGCCCTTTTCAAAAAGGTGGATTAAAAAGACCGGGCAGGGGGCCCTCTGGGGAGCAACCCTTCTCTTCGCAACACTCAGAAAAGGCAGCTAGACGGGAGTTATACACCGTTAGCGTCAACTCCTCCGGCTCCCGGCCATGAGAGCCGAGGCCCTCTCCGAGAAGCCAGACGAGATTGCCTGCGACCTGACAACTGCCACGCAGTCAAGCGAAGCCGAGTCGGGTGCTCTGAAAGAGCGCCGGAGATCGGCTGGCTCACAACGTCCTGCCATCGAGGAGGGTCACGGACGCCGACCACAAGCTCGCGAAGGCGAGGAACCATGGTCTGCCCGGCCAGGGCGGGGCTATAGAATCATCCAAGCCCCGTCCTCCACTAGCTTGGTAGCACTAGGGGATCAGCGGAAAAGGGGGGAATGCAAAATTCTCAACCCGCTCCAGCTGAACGAGAACGCGTCTTGAACGTACGCTCTCGGGTCCCAACTCGTCATCAGCCGCTCGAAGAGGGTCTGACGGAGAGACCATTCCGAGGGGAGAGATTTGCCGTGGGACAGGAGTCCGCTAAAACATTCTCCGACGCGGTAGGTACGAGGCAGACGGGAGGATACTTCTCTCCCTGCATCATCTCCACAGTTGAGCGTCAAGCGGTTCAAGCTCCGGGAGTGAGTGCCTCCTTGACGATTGATGTAAGCCGCCACGCTCACATTGTCCGTCAAAAAGAGAACCGAGCCCTGCGAGCCACCAGCCGTGAACGGGGTGGAGCACTCCGGACGGGAACGGAGCCGCCATCCTGGGGGTTACCCAAGGTGGAGGTGGTCCGCCAGATGCAGAAACTGCGGCGCACGGGTCCCAAACCGTAATTGGCACGCCCACTGGGCATGCCTGGGCGAAAGGCGTGGGCGCACGACTCTCATCCCTAAGTGAGACAGAAACCGCAATTTCCTGTGCTGCACTCGGGGGGCCGGGGGCAAGACGTCTGGAAAGACGAACCCGCTCCCTTGGCCGGAGACAACCGAGACGACAAGGTCTTAGGCACCCCGGAAAACGTGGACGCACGTTTTGGCTATGGGTCCTTCGAGCTACAAGACCTTTTCTTAGTGCTGGACTTAGAGGAGGTGGAGCCAGCGCTGGACACAAGTGTCACTGGCGTGCTCCCCCCCCTTACTTAGGCAGGAGAGGCGAACGACCTTGCGGTCGAGACGACTCTCCCGCCGGGCATGCTTCCGAACCGGCGAAAACGACTTCGAAGAGACCAATGCCGCCAGCTCTGTGTCGTCTGTGTCGTCAGAGGAGTCACTCCTGCTGTCCAAGGTTAGAACGCCTCTGAAAAGAAAAGAACAAAATTATGTCTTTGTAAGCGAAAACCTAATTCCTTAGAAAAGCTAAGGCAAGACAAGCGAGACCGGCTACTTAGGCGGCTCACGGAGAACTCCAAAAAAAAAGAAACCCCGTCTAGAACAGGCTAGACGAAGAAATAATTTTTTTTTTTTTTGACGAAAACGGGGACGAACCTCCGTTAGAAACGACCAAAAAGGAAGAGTATGCACCAGAAGAGCGCTAACAAAGAGGCGCTCGATCACACATACACACACACACGCCAACAAAACAAGATGGCGTCGAACAAAGACCGGAAGTCCAAAGACCCGGAAGACACCCGCAAAAAGCCCACGTGGCCGCGGGAAAAGTACAATAATATAACAAAAACGTACTTAAAATGTCAAATATGTTCTAGAAAGGAAGAAGGAAACCCTCCTAAAGGAGAACAACCCCACAGAGAAGAGTCGGAGAAGAGCGGGACTGAGTTTCAAAAGAAAAACAGGCGCTCAAACCGACCGACCAAAAACAA
>CALNVZ010003014.1:11611464-11646189 GCA_940671915.1 Paracentrotus lividus
CCACGTTAAAAAGAACGGGTGGGACTGGGTTGGAAACGGAAGAAAAACGTCCGGAAAAGGACGTAATTCTAGGCCAAAAGGAGGGGCGCATTAAACTAAAGCACCCAAATTTAACGCTAGGCGTAAAAGGAGGCTTTAGGAAGCGCAAATATTTGATAATAATAAAATCAAATTCGTAAATAGGAACGATCTCACCCGAAAATTCAGGAACGGTCCGATCAGCACGACTCGAAAAATCAGAATGAAGATATATGCCTTAGTGGTCTAGCGCCACCTCGTGTCAGGCAGGCGTGAGGCAGGGTATTATGGAGGGGTAGGGAAGTAGGAAAAATGTTTGGTAGTCTATTGTTGGTTCGGTCATAGCATTGTTCTCGGGAACAAAAGCAAGGTAAGAGAGGGTCATGTGATTATTGAAGTAAATTGTGGATACTATTGACTGAGCCAATACCATCCTTATGAAATGGTTTTCTTTTTCATCATAGAAATTGCATTTAGAGAGAAAGTGTTTATCAGAAAATAAGGCCACATGTTCAATGCATGGGTAGGTAGTAATGCCACCAATATATCTCTTTGCTTTCTACTCATCTATATAACGGTTTATTCTCTCCTGAAATGGTCGGCATATAATTATAATTGTGTTATTTATTATAATGCTTTATTATATATTATATTATCATATTATATTATTTTATTATATATATTATATCATAACAAATATAAATATTTATTCATGTGTAAGCTTTGTTCCAATTCTATGATAATTTCCTTCCCATCATCATCATGGATTTATTCCTGAACTAGATTAATATCATTATTGTGGTCATGAGAAGAAATTGTCTGAAAATGATTGGGAAAGGTTGATAACAATTCACCTAAGAATTATTGTGTGCTGTCAGGTTTTGGGATTTAAAAAATGATACAAAATTAACCCAATTCTGCTAAGATAAACATGCACTGCACACTATATTTTGTCATACTATGACAAAAAAAGTGATTTTAAGAGCAATCCTTTGTTGTGGACCTTTTTACTATAATATTCTACCTAAATAACATAAAAATAATGTTTTTTTCCCCACTAAATTAGATCCTCTTTTGTGTAGATTAATGTGAGCACATTTGGAATGGTCAAATCTTCCATTTGAAACATGGATTCAATGCTTGTTTGCCGTAACGGAGGTAAAAAAAAACTAGACTCACCTCAGCTAATGCCCATCCTTTGCCTTTATAAACCTGTAGTGCTTGACAATATGACCTCAAAGCATGCTTCCTCTGAAAGCAAATATATCAAAACAAATTCTATTTTTCGAGTGCTAGTGATTCTCCATTATTACCTAAATAAAAAAGTATATAACAGATACTTATACCCTCAAAAGAGTCCAAATTTGAAATAATAACAACCTGTGCTTGAAATTGTATTTAATTATATATAGAAACGAATTTGTATTCATGATACCTCCTTTGATAGTAGATTATCATGCCGATCTTGATGATGACTTTAATATGGGGTTGAAAAAATGGTGAAAGTTGCATGATAAACATTCTATGTTGTTGATATTTCTCTACACCAAAATGCAACAATCTAAATCAATCTACAATGTTATTCTTAACTATTTATCATTTGGAATCAACCATCTGATTGGATCAGAGTGAGACTTTTATGTAAGCAGTGTATGTAACAAGGATCGCGATTGGCTACTCACCTGTCCTGCTTTACTGTATCTATGTCCAGCTAAGATCATATGGAATGCATACTTGCGCACCATTGGACGGGATGAATTAATGAAGCAATGGGCGGCCTGCTCAAGGAATAGAGCACTCCGCAAATCAGAGTCCTAAACATGCAGAGAAAAAAAAATAAGATGGGATGACGTTTAAATAATAGATATGCACATAGTCAGGAATTGCCATCATTCCTTACATTGTTCCAGAAATAGAGCACTCCGCAAATCAGAATCCTATCGCGATAAAGATGAAGAGCAAAATATAAGATGGGATGACTTTCACCTATTGGATAAGCACACGGTCAGGAATTGTCATCATTCCTTACATTGTCCGGTTACTGCACACTTGGAAGAGTTCAATCTGAGGACATCAACAACAATAACTAACAAACACACAGTTGGGGCCAGAAGTATAGAATACCATAAGAAAATTCAATGAAATTTTTACACTTGCCAAACATTAAAAAAAAAAAAAATGTATCTTTGTCATTCTATCATGACTTATTTGGTATCAAGCAACTCATGCTCTTTCATCTCACTTACAATGTTCATGTTATTAGGAACTAAAGAATAATTCGTATGTCATTTCCCCAATATCTTAACAAGAGGTTTTATCCGCCCAATGACGATATTTAATTTCTGGTACATTATTTCCAATGAATGATACTCACCTCCCCAGTGAGTCTTATGAATTCCAGAGCTGCTTCAGAAAACATGCGTCTTGCTTTCTGGATCTCTGTTCCAATCAACACAGCTCTTGTTGCCAACTGAGGTTGCCTGAATAACAAAGAAAACTATTTATTGACCTCTGTGACCTTTGACCTTGTGACCCCAAATCTAATCAGATTGTTGTCACCCCAGTATGCATACATGTACCAAAAACGAAGATGATCCGTCAAACGGTTCTTACGTTATTGTGAGAAAGAAATTGGGATGGACGTACAGACAGACGGACAACCCGAAAACATAATGCCTCTGGCAAGACTTTGTCGCGGAGGCATAAAAATATTATTAAGAGTGCATTTTTATAGAGCTCTAGCTTAAAGAGCTGGGGTCTTAGGCTTTTTCTGGGGAGGGAATAATACTTTTCTGATCCCGGAAATCGTGAAAAGCACAGGAAATACCAGTCTTGAACCTACATTCCTGGACCACAGCAAATCAAGCTGTCTATTCTTTGGCCTGCTGGGGGCATTATCAGTCCAGGGCCAAATGAGATACTGACTTTTCAAAATAGAGCAATGGGTGGAATACACAGAGCATTACATAAGGTCCAACGGTGATAAAACGGTATACACCAATATACAATGACAGATGAATACAAATTCAAGACTAGAAACTTACTTGCATGATGTAAGATATGTAGTAACAGCATTCTCCATATAATGACCAGGGTAGGATTTCTGTATGTGACCCAGCATGTAAGCTGATATTGCTGCAAATTCCTGTTATAAAGAGAATAAGAAGATGTAAAATATCGTCTGTTGGGAGCCATAAGGGCGTTATTGCATCTTATAGATGTTCCGTTGAGAGCCATAAGGGCGCTATTACTGTACAAAGTCAATGTTAATAGCGCCCTTCTGGCTCCAAACGGAACATCCTTGATCTGCAATAGCGCCCTTCTGGCTCCAAGCCGACGATATGTTAGTATTAGCATCTTCCATGTAATGATCTGTGGGGTGTAACACAAAGACTTACGATTGATAAAAATTTACGATTGATTTTTTCTCGACAGCCTCATCATAAACAGGATGCTCCAAAGTTGATGATCTTAATCCTAACCCTAGCCCTAACCCTACTCTTAATCATATCCAAATCCTAATCCATGACTGTACATGGTTTCCAAATGAGGCTACAGAGAAAAAATCAATCGTAACTTTTTATCAATCGTAAGTCTTTGTGTTACACCCCACTGGGTAGGACTTCTGTATTGGCACAGTCACATGTACGACGCTTGGCCTACACACAATATGCGCTGGGTGTGCATTTCTCATTTGTCGAACACGCTATGCCAATGATGTGCATCCGTTGCATATTTTAATACGTGTTGTCCATGTATACGCTCAGTGTGCGCCTTGTCAGCAATTTTCATAAAGTTCACTGCGCTAGTTTTGCGCTGTGTTAATGTGACTGCCGCATATGTGACCCAGCATGTAAGCTGACATTGATGCTAAATCCTGTTATAAGGACAAAGAGCATATGCGAATGGGAAGACATACATATCATCAACTAGTAAATAAGCCTGCTGGTAAATGCATTCAGTGGCGAATCCAGATTATGAAAATAGAGGTGCCAGGCCTGATAAGGGGGATGTACAGTCAATGATTGTTTTTCAAATTATTGAGGGGCCATGTGTCCCCTGTGCCACTGTTGTCAAATAGTAAAGAATACAACCTGCTGGTAAATGCTTTCCAGAGAATGCAATAAACGTGTATATTCAGATAGTGATATGAACCATGGTTATAAACCACTAGCAATGATGTGGTTTATGTGTTTATTCTATGAATTACATACTAGGAGATTGTGAGGAATGATACCAGCTCATTTGTCAATTCTTTCATTCATTCATTAATTTATTTCCACATTAAAAGCACACTACAAACAATTGTCACATTTCTTTAACATAATTGTGGCTGGATTATAAAAAAGCTCAAAGAAGGCTTGTTGAAAATAAAGAATTATTTTGATTAGCATATTTTAATATATATATGCCTTAACACAATCATCACAAAGCCCACTTTTGCCAGATGGAGAGGTTAAAGATGCACAATGCACTACAGAGTATAACAATCAATACAGAATGATTAGTAGTGTTCTCTGAACTTAGGCCTAAGGTTGCAGGCAAGGATCAAGGATTCACAATTTGTAAAGATTGTGCCGGCCAAATTGCCTTGGGACAATAGCGGATCTATTATGTTTTGGCATTGGTTGATACTTTCAATTGTGCAACGCAAGGCTGGATCCGCACACATCCCATTATAGTAACAGTATTATTTGCACAATTTAGAAACTAGTAATGGAATTTAAACTCTCACGTGCCAACCTGATCATCCACATTTAAAAATTTTCAATTACAATTGAATCCATTTTTCTGATTGCTTTATTCATAACGTACATGAATAATTAAATATCACAACTTACAATTTATCCTACCAGGACCCTGTTGCATAAAACTTCTAACCGGAGTTTTTTCCGGTTAAAATCTGAAAACTCCGGTTAAAGTCCGAAAACTCCGGTTACAATATTTTTCTAGATTTTTTACTGTTTTTTCCATTGCATAAAAACATACCAGAGTTTTCAAAAGTATTAATGCAATAAATTTTTAGGGAGTTTTAAAACTCAGGTTGAATAACCTAAGAAATAGGTCTACATAAGCTGAGTTTTTTAACCCGAGAAAACTCGGGTTAGAAAAAAAGTTTTATGCAACACCACCCTGGGCTAACAAATTAGTATCAAGTGATTTTTTTGATTAATTTGACCATTGGACTGATATCAATGCTAGAAATCACTTTAAGGTACAACATCAATCCCAGTTAGTGAACCATCCTACTTGCCATCTTAGCAAATTTCAAAAAGTTTTGAACAAAGAAAGAAACTGACCAGAAACATATAATATGGGGGAAAAAATGAGCAAAGAAATTGGGGTTCCATCAGGATTCGAATCAGAGACCTCCTGATGACTAGACAGGTACTCTACCCACTGAGCTATGGCAAGCCCTTATGTAGATTATATGTCCCAGAGAACCCCTTAGCTTTTGCTCATGTGATCAGAAGCTATAGAACTTAGAATAAACCTGAAGGAGAGAAATCAACTTGAGGATAAATGCAAGGGATCACATTGATTTGATGTAGCTTATTCAATATAATTCATTTTAAAGAGTGAAACTGACCATAAATATATGATATGAAAAAAGAGAATATATATTCTTTCAAAAGAATAGTTAACGCTTACCAATGAACCTGCATAGTGCATCCACGCCTGGTCATTGCCGAAGTCTCCTTTTGCTGTATGATAAGAGGTGTATGCCATCTCATACATCTGAACCATGAAAGCAAGATCAGCTCGTCTTCTCATCTGAATCTCAGGTGATTCCCTCAAATACCTAGACAAGGTTATGGACAAGGTCATGGACAAGGTTATTGACAAGGTTATTGATAAAGTAATTGGCCCGAATTCACAAAGGTGGATTCTGCAAAATCCACGGACCCGTGGGTTATGTAAATTTTGTGTAATAACTACGCTTAATTTTAGCGCATACTGTGAGAAAAGTCCAATACGAATGCGCGACTTTGTCATAACGCGCTAGATTTACGCCAGTTGCTATGGTTTAGACATAATGGGCCCACTGTTTTGAATTAATGAGTCCACTGTTGAGTCAACGGTTTATTTCAATTAATTTGAATAAACAGCAGACTTAACCATAGCGACAAGCGTAAATGTAGCGCTTTGTGACAAAATCGCGCATTCGTATTGGACCTTTCTCACAGTATGCGCTAAAATTAAGCGTAATTATTACACAAAATTTACATAACCCACGGATCCATGGATTTTGCAGAATCCACCTTTGTGAATTCGGGCCATTGTCTCCCTTTGCTGTATGATAAGAGGTGTATGCCATCTCATACATCTGAACCATGAAAGCAAGATCAGCTCACCTTCTCATCTGAATCTCAGGTGATTCCCTCAGGTAATTAGACAAGGTCATGGACAAGGTTATAGACAAGGTTATTGACAAGGTCATTGATAAACTAATTGTCTCCCTTTGCAGTATGATAAGAGGTGTATGCCATCTCATACATCTGAACCATGAAAGTAAGGTCAGCTCGTCTTCTCATCTGAATCCCAGGTGATTCCCTCAGGTACCTAGACAAGGTCATTGACAAGGTTATAGACAAGGTCATGGACAAAGTTATTGACAGGGTCACTGATAAAGTAATTGTTTCCCTTTGCTGTATGATAAGAGGTGTATGCCATCTCATACATCTGAACCATGAAAGCAAGATCAGCTCGTCTTCTCATCTGTATCTCAGGTGATTCCCTCAGGTACCTAGAAAAGGTCATTCACAAGGTCATTCACAAGGACAAGGTTATTGACAAGGTCATGGGAC
This sequence comes from Paracentrotus lividus, assembly GCA_940671915.1. Classification (NCBI taxonomy): domain Eukaryota; kingdom Metazoa; phylum Echinodermata; class Echinoidea; order Camarodonta; family Echinidae; genus Paracentrotus; species Paracentrotus lividus. The sequence continues at coordinate 11,618,292 of CALNVZ010003014.1, forward strand.
AAGGTCATTGGCAAGGTCATGGACAAGGTCATTTGCAAGGTCATTCACATGGTCATTGGCAAGGACACAGACAGGGTTATGGACAATTTCATTGGCAAGGCCATTGATAAAAAACTTCACCACAAGTCTAGTCATTACTTTCAAAGAGCGTTTACATTACATTAAGCTTTGGTGAAATAATCCAAATATATGATTTAGGATATACACTTACTTAGGAGATGCGTCAGTAACAGGTGCTGATAGGACCTTCTCATTCTGCTTGCCCATGAACAACTTCTTGGTTACATTGAATAAGGATCGCTGGATACCTTTCCTTGATGCAAGCTGCAAGAAACAAAGAGAATTTTGATATTCTTTAAAGGTTTTACTTGTAATAGAACGATTGGCAGTGAAAGGTTTTCCACCAAGTATTCTTTCTTGAGGTTATGAGTGGTCCTGAAAAGGACCTACATTGTACCCACTCATGACGTTTTGGTGAGCATGTTCTCATTTCTCCTGAAGATGGTGAGAACATGCTCACCGAAACGTCAAGATTGCTTAGGTCCTTTTCAGGACCACTCATAACCTCAAGAAGGAATACTTGCTGCACTGTGAAACCTTCTACAGCTTAGGAGATACATTACTCATCAATCTTCAAATGATCTACAGAATATATTTATTCAGAGCTGCCAACCTTTAGAAGTAGAAATTAGTAATCTAGGAGCTCAAAATTCGTAATTTTGAGAGAAAAATCGTAATTTCTTACGCGGTAAGAATTTCCTCAAAAAAGTGCAATAGAACAACTCACCGAGCGCCATAAATTGCAAAAAAATCATCATGCATCACAGTATTGTCCTTAGCCTTGCCCTAGGGCCTAGGTACACAAAACTTAGCGATATTTTGCTTTGTTGCTAGCATCTCCGGCAGCTCAATATTTGGCTGAAATTTATGCGTTTTTGGATAGGTTATCGTATGAACCACCACCATGTTCGGACGAAAGAAAAAATCCTTATTTTCTTACGCGGTAAGAATTTCCTTCATCGGACGAACAAACCTTGCAATGATGAGCATGTTTTCACCTTTCAAAGATGGTATGATACAAGGCCATTAAGTCTGTTTCTTCTTTCTTTTTTTGGAAGCTAAAGTTGCCATGTTGAGCTCAATCAAATTCCCATGCGATAGATTTCTAGATCCAGGTATAATCCAAGTTTAATCCAGCTAAAAAATCCAGGGTAGTTAGTTGTTGTCGCACGCACACATCGTAGTACAGGCGCGCGTGCGCGCAGCAGGCTAGCGGCTCCCTGCATGCACCCAGCGCAGCACCATTAACCACCGCCGAAAGCTAGGGCGAGTAGCTGAGCGGGGAGTCGATGGTTTCGCTCCTCCATCCAGCAATGCAAGCATGGGTGTGCGCGCGCATTCGATCCCCCGCTAGTGCTGGTGCGCCGCTTGTATGCAAAGATCATGCACTCAATGATCGTATTGCATACAATGCTATTGTAGTATAATTCAAGGCGCCACTTGCATGCAAAGACCATGTAATCATATTGCATTATAAAAGACAAAAATTCGTAATTTTTCAATGCCTTTTCGTATTTTCGTATTCCCTTCTTATTTTTGGGACAAATACGAATTTTTCGGGACGGTTGGCAGCTCTGTTTATTGTTCTATATATATGCATGCCACTTCATAAAATGCTGGAAATCTCACCTGTTCAGTTAGTGTACGGATCATACGTTCTATGTACGGCAGCAAACCCCTCACAACAAACTCATGGATAAAGATCCTTAATCTATCATGATCACTCAATGTAAGATGAGCGCCATGGGTCGTGGTTCCTCCTGCAGACTTCACTGGATTGGTCACCTAAAATAGAATATAAAGGGTATTTATTTGAAGAAAAAAATCCACACTGCAGTTCAATACCTGAATTGTGTGGAATACACAAAGGTGCTTGTAGGGAAAAAAAATTATCAAATGATTAAGGTACACAAGTATATTGCCACAGACAAGAAGGTGGAAGAAGGAAAAAGATTGAAAGAGAAGAAAGGAAGAGACTTCATAATATCATAGTAATGCAATACAATAAGTTTGGGGAAGGGAAAAAGAGTGAAAAGGATACTTTTGAAAGAAGAACAGATTGTGCAAAAAGAAGTATAGCCAGGGAATGATTTTCCTGGTATCGCATAGCAATTTGCTTTGCATTTGCATATGATTGCTAAACAAAATTTCTTTTGTGGAGCAACTGTTTTTTTACATAGGACTGTACATATTTTACTGGAAGTACTTCCCCATCAATCAAAAAGTTTTGCTAATCAAATTTGGGAAGTAAAATTATTCCCTGATAGCATAATAAATTGTATATCATAACGCATAAGTGTCTAGAAATTATTACATAATAGAAACATATCTATGAAATTAATATTTGTGACCCTCCACCTCAAAGCCACCTATAACTACCTAAAATTCATATTTGAGCTTTCTGTGCTTTAAGAAACTAAGAATTCCAAGCTATCCAATGATACCAAACACTTGTTTCATAAAGTACAACAAATCTAAATATCAAATTAGAAGAAGAGCTAATCAATGCTTTCCTATGCAGAAAAACACTTCTCCTCCTATTTTTTCAGTTGTTCCGATGGCTGCAAATGAGAGGGCACTACTATGTGCAAAGTCGTGGCCAAATATATAATTTTGTTAGTGTTATATAACATGTACATTATATTCATATTATACTTAATGTTGTAAATGGTAGACACGAAAGAAGAAGCTGTTCTACTTGCAACTTATTGGCGGTTTTAATGCTGCGTTTCACATTTATATATAGCAATGTTTATTACCTGGCTGGTAGACTTGGCTGGGATTGAGTTACTCCCATTAGCATTGTTTGTAATGAGTGGATTTGTCATGATGTCTCTAAGGGGGTCTGACTGGGTTGGTGTCAGAGGGTCCGTCTGGGTAGGTGTCAGGGGGTCTGTCTGGGTAGGTGTGAGGGGATCAGACTGGGTCTTTACCCCCTCCAATGGGTGGGAGATGACGTCGTTTGCTAGGGATGTATCCACCTGTACCATCACAATATCCTCTGGGGAGGGGTCATTCGGACCATCTACAAGAAAACAGAAAACAGAATTCTATTATGTAAAAACATTAATAATAATAATAATATCCTGGATTTATATAGCGCCTAATACATAGTTAGACTACGTCTCTGAGCGTTTTACAAACATATTATTACCCTCGTCATCTGATTTAGGTTTGCCAGCACACAATGTGTGCACATTCTCTATTCCCCGAGGAGCAATCCAGACAGGCACCATCACACAAGGTGCGCACATTGCAGATCAAACGACAATGAATTTTGCTTCCTACCAGGTACCCATTTACACCTGGGTGGGGAGAAGCATGTAGACAAAATGCCTTGCTGAATGAACAAAGTGCCATACTGGGTATCTAACCCACGATATTAAGTTTTATGATTTAATGATTAAGTGCCCTCCATGACTCGATTGGAGGGGGTAGTTTTCAACCTACCTTCTGAGCTGTTTGGTGTGAGTACCATATTGATATTATCATTCTCAGTGCCCTCCATGACTTGATCAGGGGGGGGGGGGGGAGGGTGGTTTTAAACTTACCTTTCTGAACGATTATAGGTGTGAGTACATCGATATTGGATCATTATCATTCTCAGCTGCCCTCACATGATGACTCTTAGGCAGGGCGGCCAAGGGGTGGTTTTTAAACTTGCCCTTTACTGAGCTGTTTGTGGTGAGTACCATATTGAGATTATCATTCTCAAGTGCCCTCACATGATGATTGGAGGGGGGGGGGAGGGTGGTTTTTAAACTTACCTTCTGAGCCTGTTTGTTGGTGTGAGTACCATATTGAAATTATCATTCTCGTGCCCTCGCATGACTTGATCAGGGGGGTGGGGGGAGGGGGTAGGTTTTAAACTAACCTTCTAGAGCTGTTTGGTGTGAGTACCATATTGACATTTATCATTCTCAGTGCCCTCCATGACTTGATCAGGGGTGGGGGAGGGGTGGTTTTAAAACTTACCTTCTGAGCTGTTTGGTGTGAAGTACATATTAGACATTAATCATTCTCAGTGCCCTCCATGACTTGATCAGGTGGGTGGGGGAGGGGTGGTTTTAAACTTACCTTCTGAGGCTGTTTGGTGTGAGTACCATATTGACATTAATCATTCTCAGTGCCTCCATGACTCGATTGGAGGGGGGGGGAGGTGGTTTTAAACTTACCTTCTGAGCTGTTTGGTGGTGAGTACCATATTGACATTATCATTCTCAGTGCCCTCAATGACTTGATCAGGGTGGGGGGAGGGGTGGTTTTAAACTTACCTTCTGAGCTGTTTGGTGTGAGTACCAATATTGACATTATCAATTCTCAGTGCCCTCCATGACTTGATCAGGGGGGGGGAGAGGTGGTTTTAAACCTACGCTTCTGAGCTGTTTGGTGTGAGTACCATATTGACATTATCATTCTCAGTGCCCTCCATGACTCGATTGGTGGGGGGGGGCGGGGGGGGGGTGGGTTTTAACTTACCTTCTGAGCTGTTTGGTGTGAGTACCATATTGACATTATCATTCTCAGTACCCTCCATGACTTGATCAGGGGGGGGGGGAGAGGGGTAGTTTTAAACTCACCTTCTGAGCTGTTTGGTGTGAGTATCATATTGACATTATCATTCTCAGTGCCCTCCATGACTGATCAGGATGGGGGGGGGGGGTAGTTATAAACTTACCTTCTGAGCTGTTTGGTGTGAGTAACCATATTGACATTATCATTCTCCAGTGCCCTCCATGACTTTATCAGGAAAACATAGCAGGGTCATTAGCTTGGGACTACATCCATCTCAACAGGCTCCTGAAAACAAAAACAGACTCATTATAATCAAAAGTATTACGCAGGGGCTACCTAAGGGAGGGGGGGGGGGGTTGTAATTTGGTTTGGGGGTTTTTTTGACAGATATAATTTTTTACATCTGGGACCGACCGTTACATCACCATCAAAGAGACGTTACTGGGTTACGGACATGGGTTCGCTCCATGTCAGATACTGTATCTAGAGTAGTCTTTGCTCTAGAATCGATAGATTTTGACTAAACTGTCGGTTGACTTCCTTTGAGAAAAAAAAAAATGTTGACTAACCTGTCGGTTGACTGTTTAAACATTTTGACTACGGTAACCTGTTAATTGACTTTATTTAGATACTGACTCCATGGATCAGGCATTGAATTCTGTTCTGATGCCAGTGATGATACATCTAAATTAGTTATTGCTCTAGAATTGATAGATTTTTACTAACATGTCGGTTGACTGTTTAAACATTCGACTAATCTGTTGGTTGACTTTATTAAGATACCGACTCCATGGATCAGGCATTGAATTCTGTTCTGATATCACTGATGATGTATCTAAATTAGTCATTGCTCTAGAATCGATAGATTTTGACTAACATGCTGGTTGACTGTTTAAACATTTTGACTAACCTGCTGATTGACTTTATTAAGATATTGACTCCATGGATCAGGCATTTAATTCTGTTCTGATGTCACCAATGCTGCATCTACAGTGGTCATTGCTCTAGAATTGACCAATTATGACTAACCTGTCAGTTGACTGTTTAAATATTTAACTAACCTGTCGGTTGACCGTTTAAACATTTGACTAACCTGTTGGTTGACTTTATTAAGATACTGACTCCATGGATCAGGCATTGAATTCTGTTCTGATGTAACTGATGATGTATCTACAGTAGTCATTGCTCTAGAATTGATCCTCAATAGATGACATGCATGACTTCCATATTTTGACTTCATGCTTTGATAGATAGCATCAGCCCTATAAACAAAGGATATAAACATGGAAAGAAAAAGGTATATTTGTACAAAGACAAACACAAAATGTACTTAATTTGCAGTTTTGCTCGATAACTAACATCCAATTTAAAATCTAAAGTGATTGAACAAGCAGTCTTCATTTAGATATGGCCATGCGTTATGAGGTGGGCCCTTTTCTGTTACAACCCAAGTTTTCCAAGGAATTGTACCGTTTTTATTCAATCGAATATTCTTCTTACATTTGTATCTTATAACCTATAAAAGTATACATATTCTGAAAGAGAATTGTCTGAGGAATCCAAAATACATATCAGAAAGGGATATGGGGAAGTCATAAGGAGTTACCAGAGCCAAATATGTCGAAACGGTTGGAAAAAAGTACTTCCAGAAAAGGTTACCATGGAAACAAAATTTCACCCTACAACAAAGACATGCATATTTGAACTCACTCAAAAGTCAGACCTTTCCAAACAAATGTATAACTTGTTAGGGGAAAGCTTTTTTTAAATAATTTTGCGCAATCATCTTTTCAGCGAAAATTTCTGTAGGAAATTTGGGTAAATATGTGTTACAATGAGTAATGCATGATTTACTTCCAAAATATGACACAGTTTTGTTTTATAACCTATTTGAGTTATACATGTTACATGAATATAGTTTGCAAATACTATATTACAATAAAATATATCTACAGTGCTTATTAAAACAATTAATTTGATCTGGTTCATGTTGGGCATGCCAACACGACACGTGCAAGGTATCTCTGAGCATGATCTACCTGGTGAGGATCAAGCCAATGCAGTGTATGTTCAATTGAAAATGTAGTTTGAATTGTAAATAATCAATCACCCATGAATAACTTTTATGGCAAACTGTTATGCCAATACTGAATCATACATGTTGATAGAGCACATCATCATTCATTATCTCACTTCATTAGGGAAGACAATGCCTTAATGGAGTTGAGGAATGTCTAAGATGGTGGGTTTTTTTGTGTGGTTGGATTTGCTGTGCGCTCATCAATAAAACTGAATCCAATTATTACAGTTCCTTTGTTTTGTGTAAACAAAGCATAGGTAAATGGTAGTGAGAATACAATTAAACATGTAGGCTGAATAAGTAAACCATGTTCCTGCATCAACTAATATTTTACTTCACTTTGTGAATCGTAGAAGTACCTGACGACCACAATCTAGACAAGTTAAATTACATATTTTACTGATTTTACATTAATTAATTAAATTGATTAACTAATTAGCCTAATTTAGGTATTCTTATTTCATATTTTACACACTGTTACTAATAGATAGATATAATATTCCAATTTAACTGTCTTATGTTAGATTTTATGATGTTAAAACCTGATTTATTAATGCAACAGAAATTTATGCTCCTCCTCCTCTATGCTCCTCCTCCTCCACCCACGTGCAAAAATGGCTACTTCAAGTTAATTAATGCTAATTACTTGTAAATGAGGCACCATTGGTATTTTCTTTAATATTAAGTTATTGGCAGATATATTTCCTTCACATTAGTACCAAATATGCCCATATGGCACATGTATTTAAAATTTTATATCATTTTTCATGTTTGTGCTTGTCGCGCAAATGTAACGGCACCACCTATATGGGGGCCCAGTTTAAAACACATGGCCATATAAGGTAAAAATTAATATTATTCTTAAGCTATTGGGGAACAACTGAACTGTAGATTCATCGCTAACAATCCAAAATGCATGCATATTTTATACTTAGATTCCTCCGAATCTGTCTTTACAGTAATCTCTAAAGAAACCTGTTCAAAAGCCAATCAAATAAATGCCAGACATACTATGTTCAAACTTCTTATATCAAATTTCCTTCATTTTCCTTGATATACTATATTTTGTATGATTGTTCATGTGCATGCTGTATTGTTGTAATTAATAACTTGATTTCTCTACATGAGACTCACTTTTCTTCCTCTCCTTCTGAGTTGTCATGTAGTAGTACATAGTAGGTAAAGATGTTAGGACATAGCCACTTGGGATGAGAAGCTGTAGATGTATGCTGTAGATAATGCTGTTGCTCAGTTAACTTCTTGAACTGATCCATTGGGTCTGCATGACCTGTTGAGACTACTAGCATACCTGTGGGTGCTTGGTTAAGGAACTCTACATATTATCTGCTTAAGTTTGATTAAATCACATTTAAATACGGCAATTATAAATTAAATTAAAATACGGGAATTACACCAAATAGTTATTAGACAAACTGGTTGTAGAAAAAATGGAATCAGATCATGTGGGATGAGGCCAAACAAGAATATTAGTCAAAGTGAGTTTCTAGACCAAATGATAATTTACCTATAAAGAGCACTAGATTAAATTAAATGTTTGCATATATAAGAAGCTCTCCTTGCACATTTAATGAAATCCAACAAATGGTGAACATTTTTACTCCAACTATGATACCGAATTGGCACTTTTCCAAATTCCAAATTTAATTAATAAAAAAAAAATAAAAAAAATATCATGACATGAAATTGCAAATATCCTGCAACATCAATCATGACATCAACATGATTTAATCATGACACTAATTGAAGGATACAAGCCACAAAATGTCTGATGAATTCATGGTCAGATGTTGCCATGTTCTGCAACACACTTTCCCTGTACGCTTCATACCATGGTGTAGAGGCTGTCAACCAAACGTATCAAAGTAAAATGTATCATATATTACATAGTATGTATTATATATTATATATCATATAGTAAGTATTATATAGTATTATATAAAAGTGTTATATTTATTCTGATGAATTCATGGTCAGATGTTGCCATGTTCTGCAGCACACTCTCCCTGTACGCTTCATACCACGGTGTTGAGGCTGTAAAACAAACATATCAAAGTACGATATATTATTTTATATATCATATAGTATGTATTTTATATTATATATTATAGTATGAATTACATACATGTAGTATTATATAAAAGTGTTATATTAATTCTGATGAATTCATGGTCAGATGTAGCCATGTTCTGCAGCACACTTTTCATGTACGCTTCATAGATCGATATTGTGAAGCAAACATATCAAACTATTATGGTTTACAATTTATTGTATGGAGAGTTATTTTGAGCTATAAAATTTGATGTATCTTATCTTTATTTACAATTACTTTCCAGATTAGAGCTAGGTTATAGTTTCAGTAAGATTGAATATTGGTCTCAACATGTGAAAGATTATATTTTGAGATTTACCAAAACTATACCCCACATTTATGCATTACATGAATTCCTCATCTAAAAACTATTCAAATATAATACTAATTTTACCACTCTTTATATCATAATTATCTGTGTTTGTTGACTTTGTTTGCATCCTGTTTTGTGTAATAGTTTGACAGGGATTGTCATACCTCAATAGACCAGTTTACTAACATAGTCAAATTCTATGCATACTTTTCAAACAAAGGTTGTTCTTGACAACCTGAAATCTTGCCAGAGGCTTGCCCAATATAGCAACAACTATGTATGCAAACTTGATTCCATGTATAGTAGTTAATTCTTTTATTACAGATTGTTTGAATACCTTGTTACTATTTTGCCAGGCAATTAAAGTATGCATAAAATTTAAATATGTTAGTAAAGTTTGTCTATTTATACATCATGTAACAAAAATTATTTTGAATATCTTAGAATATATTACACTACACTTTTTCAACCTAGCAATTAATTCTGTTGTGAGTATTAACACTGAACACTTAGCTTGAAAAAGAAAATACATGTACATGAAGCAGGACTTTATCCCCCGCCCCCATTTACAGATTTATAGAAAACAGCCTTTTCCAAATCTATCTTTCCCAGAAAATGAGCTGGAAGTGGAAACCAAAGTGATGAGAGTACAGCATTATTTCTTCATAATCTAGGGTAAGAAGCACATTACATACCAAACTGTACTTAAAATTTAACCATAAATCTACCTCAAAATAAAGTAGGGTAATCCAGGGTTATCATAATTGCAATAGAATTTTTGAATTAGATGTTTACTTTTGTTGAGTTGAGTTGAATTTAAGAACTTTTTTTTTTTTAAACATGACTCCTGAGGCAAAAAAATCCTATCTTTGTGCATTCACTTTAGTAGGAAATCACCACTACACAGCAGTTGCCTGTACAAGGTCAAGTTTGAACTGACCTTGTATAAGTACAGTCCTAAAACTACTTGGTAGATCATAAGAACTTACAATCAAGACATTAGCTCTGCGTTCTGTACTGGAACTTAACATTTATCGCTTGCGAGCTGGAGTTGGCCATTGCAAAGCACTAATGGCCACATGGGGCATCAACAATGAAGGACAGCCAGTATGCGAATGCGGAGAGGAGGAGACCATAAGTCACCTTCTACAATGCCCTCTTCTGCCTAACCCCTGTTCCCAAGCTGATCTTACTAATCTTTTGCCTAAACAAGATCACCTGTGTTCAGTACTTAATGGGCGGAGTCTGAATCAAATTCAAACTCATCTAACAATCATAAACACAAATTAAACAAAAATTGAGAGCAAGGACTCGAGAAGAAGACTTACCACTAATTTGTAGATCATAGGAACCTACAGTCAAGACATTAGCTCTGCCTTCTGTTGGTAAGACCTGTGAGTTCTGCACCGCGTCATGACATAGCTTCCGATGAATAGCTGCAGACGGTGGCTGTTTATTCATCTCACTAACAATCAACCTCAGATTGTGAATGGAGTGGGGCTGGCCGGCTGGGTCTCGGATATGGGCTGCAAAAAAGAAGAGAGGAAGGAATTGTAAAGATCTAGGATCTTGTTGGCTAAAAGTCACTCGTTGCTGAGGAAACTTTTCAAAGATACTCAGCAAACTCAGGTATAAACCTAATAAAAAAAAAAAAAAATAACTAGGGCAGGAGGGTATTTAGTCTATGTGCAGTACATCCCTTAAAATCAAAACACTGTTTAAATAACTGCCAATAAAAAAAAAAAGATGATTCTTGGGGGGAAGAAAATGCTTTCATGAACACTGCCAACCTTTGTAAGGGACCCAAAAAGAGGGTGTGCAGGAATTCACTACTCAGTTAAATAGAAGGCCATCACAATTCAACAAAATGCATAATCAGCTAACAAGGTCAAAATAAACTAGAAGTCTCACATAAACATCAATATCATGCAAAGGACAAATAAAGGTGAAACTTTTTTTCACAATATTTACCGTTACTTCAGACCTATTATTATTATTATTATTATTTTACTTAAAATTATTACAATCATGATGGCCATCCATAACTGCATTGTGAATTCCTGTTGGATTCCTGTGCTGCCCCATTTTTGTATTTTTTTGTTCAAAAGTGGGCAGTGGTCATTAAAGCATAAATTATTTTCTGACTTTTTCATCAATGTCTTAATAAGATTGAGGATATGAGCTTTCTAAATTCTATCCACTTGCACAATGTAGATCTAAATCTTTCCCCGTCCAAGGACAACAATTCTTATTTGGCAGCCATTTCATTCGTTTATATCTTTTTGGAGACGCACTATTAGTGCATTGTGAATCACATTGATTTGATGTTGTTCAGGACTACTAAAGTAGAATTGGCAGATCTTTAATTTTTACCATACCTCCTTCAAACTTTGATATTGAAACAAGCTAGTCCTGTATTTCAGCTTGCACTCTATCATTAGGCCTACCGTACCCCTGTAAAATAGTTCCCTAATCAATTGTATGGTGGTTGATTATAGTTCGCGCAAATTTCAAAAATGATAAAAAATTTGACATTCAATCAACAATTTTTCATATTTTACACAAAATCAAGGAAAGCTAGAAAATACCAAATAAATGGCAAAATTCTTAACTCCGAATCGCCAAGTTAGAAGTGAACTAGAGTCTAGGCCAAAGGGTTTCGGCGCTAGTGCAGTTTGGTATCCACTGCACACCACCCTACCCCACCACCCTACCCTAACCTACACATTACTACGAGGTTGATACGTTAACCAAGTCCTTCGAGAAAAGTATTTTTTTTTACCACTTTTCTCTTTATTTTGCTATGCCTATGATGAAAAACAACTACACCAAACTATACTACACACTTTTTTTGGTACGTAATGCAAGTTTAAACAAATTTTTACTGGTATAAACATAGAAAAAAGGGAGAAAACTCACCGCATTAACTGCCTTGACCTGTCCGTCATGTCCGTAGTCGACGCCTATTGCAAATGGCGCTATAGCACACAGCAATACTATATTGTTAAAAAAGTCGGCCCAAATAAACCCAATCAACTCGGCCTATTCCAAAACTCGGTATCGCCATAGAGCAGGCTCAAATTACATTCCTGGGTACCGGTGGTACTATACCCGTTGTGTGGGTGAGCTTGTGGTTCCTCAGATCATCGTACCTCAGCGAATGAAAAAAAATATAGGTAGAGTTGACTCGAAGCTTCACGTAATGCTGATCTTGTCGAAAGATAAAGTGAATCTCGATTGAAGTCAGCCTAGTATCGATAACTCTTGTTTGGATTTTCAGCCTTTAATTTGAAAACAGCTTGTTAGTCTTCAAATTATTTACCTAGACGTGTGTGTAGTACCTTCACATTTGAAAGATAAAATGAATTTTAATTGATGTCAGCCTAGCAAGTACATTGCTAAACTTCTTCTTGCATTGATATTATGGCAACCATTTGGATACAACTATTTTTGCCACTGCTTTTTTTTATTTATATATTTTTTATTTTGGCTTTTTCTATTTGGAAAATTATTTTCAGGCCTACATTGTTGTTTCTTGTCCTTCGTCCCCCCCCCCCCCATTTCTCTTCTTCTCTTCTCTTTATTATATTTTTTTCTCCATACTTCTTTTTCCTTCTCTCTCTCTCTTCTTTTTTTTTCCCTCACTTCTTCTTTTTCTTCCTCTTTTTGTTTATATCTCTCCCTTCTTTTTCTCCATCATACTTTTCTTCTTTCTTTCTCTCTCTCTCTCTCTTCACTCTGTATTTTTTTTAAAGCTTTTTTTTTCTGGTCTCCATTCTTTTTTTTTTTTTCTCTCTCTCTTCCTTTTTCCTCATGCTTTTCTTCTCTTTTTTTTTTCTCTCTCTCTCTCTCTCTTCAGTCTCTTCCTTTTTATCTCTCTTTTTTTTTTTCTCTCTCTATCTCTTTCCTTTTTTTATCTCTTGTTTTTTTTTCTCTCTCTTTTTCTGTCTCTTCCTTTTTCCTCCATGCCTTTCTTCTTTCTCTCTCTCTCTCTCTCTCTCTCTTTCCTTCCCTTTTTCCCATTTTTTCTCTGTTTTCTTTTCTTTCTTGTTTATTGTTTTTATTGTTTATTTTTTCTTATTCTTCTTCTTTTTTTATTTAATTATTTGCTTTGACCTCAGTTGATATATCGGTCAGCGATATAATCAGAATGGAATGCAAAAGTACTCTCGGAAGTAGTACCTTTACCCTAAAATAGTACCGCAAGGCGTTATTTGTGTTTTCGCCCTCTACGTTCTTTTGAAAACAGCATGTGAGTTTACCTAGACGTGTGTGTCGTATCTTTAAATTCAAGATTTCAAGTGTAAATTTACTCATTTTGGAAGGAAAAACAGATGACTCAACTCTGATGCAAGTGAATCTACATAGTAAACAACGAAGTCATCTAGAAAACGGTACGTATAAGTCTTTAGTTTCAAATTTATAAACTAATTCATAAAACGCAATCGCGATTCTGTAGTGTAGGTCGTGGGCTCAGAATGTTCGGGTGCATACGTGCCCTAACCATAGTGCGTGTGGGTCGCCGTCAACCATATCCCTTCACGTAGCAGCAGTCCTCGCGGCCGGATGCTTAACTGCACTAGCGCCAGGGTTTCAACAATATCACGACTTCAAAATTCTATGCATGCCAAGCGACCGATCGCGCATTCTGTATAAAAAGTCATAAAAACAGCGAGTCTAAGGAAAGGGAATTACAATAGTGGTCTAAATTTAAGACCCTTTTCGTTACTTCCGTAAGACGTCGTAGATCTAACGTTAACGACAAGGTTCACGTTTTTATTTCAACGAAATTAAAAATTTTGATTCCAAATCCAAACTTTCATAAATTTAGGCTGCCAACAGATTAGAATGTTGATAAAATTACAGTAGTGGTCTTAAGTTAGGACCCTTTTTGTGACTCCGTAGATCTAACAATAACGTTAAGGATTATGTTTTTATTTCAAAGAAATTAAAAAATTTTATTCCAAATCCAAACTTTCATAAATTTAGGCTGCCAACAGATTAAAATAGAACCCTATTGAAAAAATTACAGTAGACTCAACTTAGTGGTCTTAAGTTAGGACCCTTTTCGTAACTTCCAGTTCCATTAGATGTCGTAGATCTAACGTTAATTAACGACAACGTTAACGCCTAACGGACAACGTTTTTATTTCAAAGTTTAAAATTTTTTATTCCAATTCCAAACTTTCATAAAGTTAGGCTGCCAACAGATTAAAAACCCATTAGGGCCTACCAGCATTAGCATGAATACCTTCTGAAGTGAGACGGCAAAATGGCCTGACCATTTCCACGAAAGACAAGTTGTTCTTTTGGGCGAGAACTTCTGCATCATGACTGCACGCAACTGCCACAGTTGGTCCGAAAGTGTTCTGGATGAACTCCCTAGCACTCTGCGAGCACTGTGCCATTCTCAGTCACACAATCGATCGTTTCGGATCAACTTCCAGAGGGAAATATTTCAAAACACCGTCTTTTTGTTCTCCTCGTCCTTTTTAAAACTACACAAATAAAGCAAGTAATATGACCTCTTTATTTAAACGCCACACATTTTTCCAAAGTTGTTTGATTAGCTCACAATGTAAGCCTTTTCAAATCTATCACGTCCGATTTGTCTATTTTCATACAGAATCGTATGATGAAGCAGTCGCCATTATTTTTGCACTAGCATACGCCACACTTCGCTACGTCAAGGAATGAACCCATGCCTTACTACGTGAACTGTTGTAAAATAGGGTACAAGCGAAATGTGTAAACTGTGTTGTTTTACAACTGTAGACGGCGCTAAAGCATAATTAAAGGTGGGTGTGTACCACAGAAATAGAGAAGGAGAAGGACTATAGCGAGACGTGCGGTGTCGCGCGAGCTGGCTGGTGTCACGTGATCAGCGCCATCTTGCTGGTCGTATACGCGGCGCGCGTTTGTTGTTCATAGCATAACATGTACATCTAATGAGATTTGAGTTATGGTCAAGATAAAATCTACGCTTTTGGCACCATCATGCTTTCATATGTGGCTGTGAACGGCTAAACAGAAGCGTAAAGGATGTGGAAATTCATTTCACAGGTAAATTGTTAATAAAATTTGATAACTTAAAAGGAAAACTTTGAAACAAATCGTGGACAAGGGAAAGCCAATTTGTGGCGTGTAGTCCCATATAATCGAGTTGCTGTATTTTTGGGCTCTTTTGTAGAAGTTGCAGTTGCGTCATGTAAATCTAAGCTAACTCTAACTTTTTACTATAAATTTACATGTAGTTTTACGTTTTGAGTGATAGATCTAAATGATTATCCACTCGGTCCTCTGCAGATATATGGCTAAAGACTTTGTACATCCTGAGATCATTTTCTTTTAATTAGGTGCACAATTTGTCATTCGGTAAAGAAGGCCAAAACATTTGGATTGTTGGACTACAAATGTTGTAACAGTTAGGGTCTAAGTTAATTCGGTCCAAAGAGATTTGATTAGATCTACTCAAGACTTTGAGTTAAAATAAATTTAATTTTCACTAATAAGATTCCATAACAAGATGTTGGATGTCCTTTTATGTAGATAGTCCTCTAAAAGTTAGGCCTATTCATGTTTGTGTTTTTTTTTAGATTTTCGACTCAAAGTTCCAAAAAAAAAAATTCTGTTTTTTTTTTTTTTCAGCGCATCTAGAGACTTTCCATATAAGTAATATTTACTATTATTATTATTATTCTTATTATTTTATTGACAAGTTAAATGGTCTCTAATTTGGATATTTTATTCCCCCCTCTCTTTTATCAACATTAGATTTCCTCATCGGATCTGCCCTTTCGAAGGACTGGCTGTTGAAAATTAGGTGGATTGCCGGGAACCTGCAGTGCTAGGAATGCCTGGATGCGCTGATCACTGGTGAGATAGTTGAAGGAAGTGTTCTTGAGAAGCGAAACAGAGGTCTCGTCAGAGCACCACCAGATGTTACAAGATCTGTGATACTCTTGGAGAAGAGTCTGCAGAGGTTGCTCACTACAAAGTGGTGGTGATTTGCAACAGTCAGCTGGGTATAACGACCGTCTTGGGAGAAGTTGGCTCAATTCACATTTCGGCAGCCTGTCTGGTCACATGTTGGATTTCCCGCCAGATAATAACCATGTATATGTACAATGTACTTGTGAAACAGCTGACAGCTACATACTTGAAGATACAAATGTTTCATCTTACCCATCGCTTCAATGAAAACTGTTTGGACCAGTCGTTAGAAAGCAGTTGACAAAGCTAGATTTATTTTGCCATCAGTGAATGGAATGTCTCATGTCCAACAGTATTTTTAGACAACTGTGTCACTATTACAAATGATTACAGTTTTTTGTTGAGCCAATTTGAACTTTTTTACAGTTAATTTTCTCACACAATTATTTGCCATTGTTTATTTTCTGGCCTAAGATATCTCTAAGATAACAGTTCATAAAATAGTGAAAGGATTCCATGTAGAAGATATTTTGGTACATTGAATTGGTTTTATACACTTTTTTCTGTAAAGAAACATACCAGTAATAAATATTTTCACCTACAATAAGTTTAAGTTTGAAAGATGAATGGTACAAAGCCATATATGCAATCATTCATGTAATTGTAAATGTACAAGGAACGATATATTATGACATTGCTTCATCTTGCTAGTGGGAATATTGTTAATATTGAATTTGAAGTTATTTTACATTTCGATGACAGTCCAGTCGCCTTTACGTCGAGCTCAGGAGCAAGCCAAATACCGGGTACATGTATTTGGACTGCCTAAAGGAATTATATTTTCCCTCGTGATCAATTTTTCCTCAGCGCTTCGCGCTTCGGGCAAATATAACCCCTCGGGAAAATATAAATCTGGCGGTCCAAAGAATGTTATATTACACACCCATCGTCAATATCTGTATAAATATCAAAATATATGGGAAGAATGTATTTGTAAACAAGATTTTTGGAATGGTCTCTTACAATGTATCTATGTACACCTTACATATATATAGTGGGAGATAACTCTACATGTGAATCATTTTTAAGCAGGTATGCAATATGATGTTCAGATTAGATGATCAAGTCGAACAGGTACTGGTACAAGCTTTGCCTTTTCAATGACAAGATTATATGTATAATACTTGTATTTTGTTTAATCAAGTTACGAACAAGTACTATAGAAGGTCACGGTTTTCCGTATCACAAGACTAATTGTGTCCAACTCTGTTTACAAGTAATTTGTACTTAAAAAATTAAGATGTACCTGCAATAAATATAATTAATTTTGATAAATACAAAATGTAAGCTAGCTGCAAGATATACATGTATGAACATGTTACTGCATTATATAGATATACAATATAAAATAAAGGGGGAAAATAAATTTTCATCAACTGTATTTCATAGATTTATTTTGTTTTGCTTGAAATATAAGTGACATTCTGTCTGAAAAGTGAGTTCTTATAAAAGATTTGGAGAGAGAATAAGGAGTAGACAGAGAATGAGAGAGTAGAGAGAGAATGAAAAATTATGAGACAGACTTGCATGCAGGCATTTAAAAAAAAAAACAAACAAAATTATTACACAATACACAAAAAACATAGGGAGAAAAAATGGATATCTACATTAGTATAAGATTGTTGAAATGTTCATAAAGGCCGACCTGTTCTTGAATATACAGTATATGGAATTAAAAAATAATAAGCCGAAAGAATATGTAGTGAATGTGTCGGATATAATGGATAGGAGAGAGTGAGAGAGAGAGAGAGAGAGAGAGAGAGAGAGCACACGATCAATAAGATTTTTTCATTAATCTTATTTTATTTTTTTGAGAAAAGGAATATAAGTTATTTAAATAGAATGAAAAAGAAACAAAACAACAAAGAAAAACAAAGAAAAAACGTCACATTATGAGAGAGAGGGGGAAAATGTCATCATGAGATCACTGATCTGTATACAGATCCGTGCATTAGATAAGGTCTCCAACAGACTAGCAAAATGGCGGCGCGTTCACTCAAGCGTGAATCCCCGTGCGTGAATTGGCGATGCGCTGTCTGTGCACAGTGTATGCCTATGAGCGTTCTCCTTTTCTCTATTTCTGTGGTGTGTACCATGACACACATGAAAGGTGGATAGACAGTATACAATCATAATTATTGGCACTATGCAAAGGAAATGCAAGTTTGAGTAAAAGTTGAAGGTTTCAAGATTACTACCAGAAACATCTTGTAATACTAGGCTTGAAAAACTTTGTCGGGGGCCATTGGGCAGGAGGAGGGGCTCCGGTTTCCAGTGGCCTAAACGTGTACAAAAACGGGGGAAAAAAGACAATATTTTGTGATTTTTAGCCTGTTCAACCTCCCGGGCCTCCCATTTTCGGCTGAGCCCACCACTTTTGAAATCCCTCCACAAAAAATTACAGAATTATAGAGATTATATTCTATGAGCTACTAATAAAACACAATATGTAAATTTATGCTTCACAAGCAACTAGGTTACTTGAATTCTGTATTAATTGACAATTAATTAATACAATGTATGTAGGCCTATGTTTGTTTTGTTTTGTTTTTGGTAGTTTTTTGCAAAAAGAGCAACCCCCAATCTTGAAAAGAAAATCATGCATTGTGAAAAATTTGCATGTAACACTAAAATAATACCCAGCTAGCTATAAGCGAATTAATGGCGATTGACAAGATCTCTTTACACATTATACGAATGAATATTATGAAAAGGGGGCCAAAAGTTTCTGGAAAAATAGAAGAAGAGGAAAAGAAAAAGGAAACCATAACATTACAACAAAGATATAGGGTCCTACTCGAGCTCTTAATGTAAACGTCCAGTGAATTTCCGCTCGTTCAAGGAGTTACATGGGGGACAACATGTTTTTTTTTAATTTTTTAGTGCAAACCGCTCTGAGAGGATTGAAAGTTGTTTTTTTGGCTACAAGTTTCTACTTTTACAGAGCTAACACATGATTCACAATTCGCACCTTTTATAGATTGAAATTTTACCACTCAAAAATGTGTTGCCCCCCGTTTCACTCCCTGCACTCCTTTTTCACTCTGTCCACTCGTTTTACATTACGAGAGTACATGACTCGTGACGACGGAGAGATTTGCATTGGTTTAATTGCGTCCAGAGCCTTATACATTATCAATTCTACTCTATATACAGTGGTGGCCAAAATTATTAGAACACCTGAACCTACACAAAGTCTATGGGATTATCAATGCCTATAGTTCATTTGCCGAAATCAGATTAAAGATATCTTTTATGTGCCATGAGCTTTCATGACTTTTTAGCATAGGGTCTTACGTATATTTCGATACCAAATTTGTATAGTTTCGACCATCTGGTAATGCGCAGCATCAAAAATAGTTGCGCTATGCGCTTTTGGTTTCCCCATAGACTTGTGTATTAAACATGTAGTCCGAATGCAAAAAAGTAAATTGCCAATTACATATGCCAGGGTTCCCACAGAAATTTGGAAACACAATGCATGATTTTTCCATGACTTTTCCATGACTAAAGTGCTGCTTCCTTTCTGACACGTTATGATGGCATCCACCTTCCCTCACAGCCATCCAAGGGTTCCCACAGAAATTTGAAAACAGAATTGCATGGCTTTCCATGACTTTTCACAAATTTTCCAAATTCCCTGACTTTTCCCTGACTTTCCATGACCACAATTTTTCCAGGATTTTCCAGGATTTTCCAGGATTTTCCATGACTGTGGGAACCCTGATATGCCGATTGCTCAAAAAGTAATTGAGCTAGACGTATGAAACTTAGCAGGCTTATTTATTCTAATATACCTCAAATACCTCCCAAGTTTCAGTAAATTTGGTCTAATGTGGAAGGGTGGATTTGCCCCCTCCCTCAGTGGTGAGATGACCAAAATAACCATGCCCATTGAAGGTTAAGACTATTTTTTATTAAATGAAGACACTCCTTGTAAATGTATATTTTTCAGAAGGAAATTTCATGAGCGATTCAAATATGTTGGAATATTAAGGGTCAGAGGAAAAGGGGACTTAAATGGGGGCTCTAAATTAAAAATTTTGGGCCCCTCACAAATAAGTTTTAAAACTCCCACAGAACATGTTGCTACTTCACCCTATCGTATTGTGAATGATATTTTTGACATTCTCATGAAATTTCCTTTCAGAAAATATATACTTTTGTAGGGAGAGACTTGATATTTTTAACGTTATGACACTTTGATCCTGTTATGGGCAAGATTTTTCAGATTTTACAATTGGTAGCGTAACACAAAAAAGGTGATTTGGGGGCGAGTTGGGGCGAGCTCCAAACGCATGACTATGTTATTTAGTTTTTAAAATTATAATAATGACTTTTGTAGACATTCCAGGCATTTTAAAGGTATCTAAATGGTCAACTGAATGAAAACAACTAAAATCATTTAAATTTACGTGGTGTTCTAATAATTTTGGCCACCACTGTATGTAAAATGTAAAGTTAACGTATACCAATGTGCGGCATTAAATCGTAATTGAACAAGGCCCGTCCATTATCTAAATGGCCAGACCCAACAAAGTGACGTTGGAAATACGGCTGAGAAGCGCAGAAATTTATACAGCTGGCTGCAACAATAAATTAGCTCACAAAAACTCGCGTAAGAAGACTTCCCTGTAGTGGAATGGTATTGTCCGTTCGTCTGAGCAAACTCGTGGAGATGAAAGAAATTTATGAACTTTTATCATGGTGTTAAAGTTAATAGATTATCCAGACCAGATGGAGGAAATGCACATTTGGGCAAGCTTATAACATGATTGTGCTGAAGTTGTAATCAGAATATGCAATTCATATATATTGACGCTCAAAACAATGACATAGATTGTGAACTTGTCACAAGTTGCGAAGACGCCGTTTACATGTTTCTATGCGATATGCATGTGATAAGCGTAAATATTGACCAGTCGAGGAAAGAACCTCTTATGATTATGTTTAAAGTGACAGGACTTTCTTTTAATCAATTAAAATGAATGTACCATCTCCGGAAAGTTGAGAATTCAAGCTTTTAATTGCCCTGCGAACAATAAGCTATAATAGAATAATGCGGCATTGAGGATCAAAACTATGCAGCGCATGAGCTATTTTGAGAGCAAAATATACCATATTGTACAGGAATTTGATCTGACTAGGCTTTCGAATTGACAAAAGTGACAGGACTTTTTCTTTCCTTTGCAATAAGTTATTCCTATTTTTGAAAAAAATCAGACTCTTAGCGTACTTAATCAGAGTGAACATCTTTTTGAAAAGGTAGTTGCTCGCCACAATAAAGAAAATAATGTGAAAAACTGTCCAAAAAAAGAAAAAAAAAAGAAGAAAGGTCAATGCATTGGGCGCGTTCGCTTTGAGTAGAATGGTAGCGCCCTCTATCTCTTAAGTTTATAACTAGAATTGATATGACTCTCATTTACATTAAAATGATTCCCATTGAATGAAGTTAGAATGCTATCCGATTCGGATGAAAATACCCAATACAAAATAAACGAGAGCCATGGGAAGTCTGCTTTAAACAGACACTCACTTATCATTGGTATTGCAACATAACACTGTAGCTGTGTGCATTTTTTCATATTTACAAGTCTTTTATAATTATGTTGTCATATATTTCATTTTCATTTAGGTTTTATTTCCACAATCATCTGCATATTAACAATGTATACATAGTCAATACATGAACAATGCAATATGAAAACATAATATATTCATAAAGATAACATAATTACAGCAGTAAAACACATGCTAAAAAATAAGTTCAATGCATCGACAAAGGCTGGTTTAATACTTAGCAGATGAGTGAAGGAAACCTTGAAAGCAAATTGCTTGTAAATATATCATTCATGGCCAGAGATTTGTCGAAGATTTTTGTATATTCTTAAAGAGGAGACTTGTCCGTTTTCATCCTTGAGGTCAGTAAGTACTCAGACAGTTGCACTTTTTTAAACAAAGGGGCGACAAATGAACAAAGACCCCTAAAAATCTCCGAAATTACTGTTTACATGTTTCCATCATCCTTGTGCACTTGGCAAATTGAAAATGACCAAAAAGGTAGCTTGGGTGTGTATGAAGCAGTTTCTATATAATAGATCTTCTCTTTGCAGTATTCGCTTTGCGATACCTTCATCTCTGGCTGGTCAGTGGGCACGCTGGCCTGGTTGCGGCATTGTGGGTAGCGAGCCTCAAGGTAGGCTTATCTAGCCATTCAAGAAGAAAATAATGTTGAACTTCTTGCCATGCCCTTTGACGTTTTTCCAAAGAGTTCCACATCTGACAAAAGTCTTAAAGAAGCATTGAGTGCTTCATACGTGACCAGAAAGTGTGGATAATGAGGTTATTGTATATTTCAGCAACATTGATATTAATGTTCTGAAGTGAAAAATCAAAATTCCTGATAAGAATCTCGAGAGAAATGATTGTGTCTGGAGCTGCAGACTTACATGATGGCTCGAGGACCATGCAACCTGAGTCAGCCAGGAGGTTTTACAGAGGACTCTCAGTATATACTCTCGGGACAAATCCCACAAAAGCCCTGAAGAAAGGCTCTGGACACTTAGAAGAACAATAATTTCAGATGGTTGTTTCGAGGAAAAAAACAACTTTACAATCGCGGTTATTAAGTAAATAATTGGACTGACTACCTCTAGGGTATGAATACTTATGAACTTTACCAAAATTTCACATTTTGTTCAGTCGACAGCTATACAACTTTATCGTTTTTTAATTTTCTGTATCCACGGTCGGAGAGGACAATCATCAAGTAGACTATCCATAAGATGTTTCAATAGTCATGATAGTATTCGATAACGATTTCCCCGGCAAAGGACAGTAATAGTTTCCACACTTTATACTTTTCGCTTTTCCATTCTCATGTGCTGTTTTTAGATAAATCTTTTGGACAGATATGCAAAGCGTCCACCTCATAAATCGGGAGGTCGTAGAAATGCTGTTCCTGGTAGTATGCACTGGGGCCAATCAAAATTCCCTGATTTTTAAGGCATTTTTAAAAATCAAATCCTCTGATTTTTCCCTGACTGGAAAAGAAGAAAAACAATTTCCCCCTATTTCCGTTTTTTTCCCAGATGGGCTGGGAACCCGGCTGTGGCGGGTCATTCAAAATCAGGTAATTGAACTCTTAATTCAGGGATCAGCGTCAAAGCGTTACAGGAAGAAGAAGAAGAAGAAGAAGAAAAAAAAGCTGCCGTTCCCCGATATATAAAATTATTCTTCTCAGTTGTCACCGATAGGATAGGATAGTCTACTCTTAAAGACATCCCCTGCCAAATTTAGTCTAAGAGATAGAGTTAGCCATGTATTTACTACACGAATTCATTGTGAAAAATATGCTGAATATAAACAAAAACAATATATTTATTTCTAGTTGTACTATTCATAAACTGACAATTTTCAGTAATTGCAATAGAAGTAATTATTTGCATTGCTTAAATTTTTATTTTTTTTTTTCTAAATGAGGTTGTTTTTTGTTGTTGTTCTTGCTATGGGTAATTAGGGGTGCGTTGTTTCAAAGATTCTTGAAAATTACCTGAAAAGTTTGATATCGATTCAACACATATTTTTGCCAGATTGTTGCATTCAAGCTGCTGCAGTAAATAACAGGTCTTATTGTAGCAGTGCCAGTGTAAAGGATTTTAAAAAATGTATATATATATTTTTGAGTTTTTCAGATTAAAAAAAACAAAAACAAACAAACAAATCTCATAAAATAAGATACAATGATGGTACCATTACACACATCATAATTAATTCACAAACTTTTATGGTACTTAAAAATATTGTTTTTGTCATTACACTTGTCAAATTGGACATACAATAAATACCCAATAAACTGTTTTGCTTTGTGACGTCGACATTTCAGCCTTTTAAATACAATCTTACATCGATTGAAAGCTATAAGTTCAATTCAATTTTTTTTCAATTCAATTCATTTATTTTCCACTTCAAGATAAAAACATTTCATACATACATATAAATATACAAACAAACAAGGTAATACAAAATATCTTTGGTGGGAGGATCATAAAAGCACATAAACGGCTTGTTGGAAATGATCCAAAAACAATGCAAAACAAAAGCTGGTTTAAACTTAGGATGACATAAAAATGGAAATTATGATACAAGAACAAAAATATATAAGCGAAAAAAGAAGGGAAAATAGAAACTGGAAAATACATTTTGTAATTATTACATTGATGAAAAAGATATTGCCTACATTGTCTTTTGAATTGATATAGTTGATCCTACTATTCTTAAGGGAGATGGGAAGGTTTGTTCCATAGAACTGAGCCTTTAAAAATATGGAAGATTGTGTTAATGCAATTCGATTAAAAGGGGGGTGATATTATGTGCATTTCTTGTATTGTAATTGTGGATGCAATAATTCATCGGTAAAATAATTACTAAAAACTTCAGGAAGCATATTATTTTGTAACTTAACATAAACATAGCAGTTTCCAGCGATATAAATTCGTTAATGAGGTAATATATTAGTGTTTATAAATAAAGGTTTGCTGGAAGATAGATATGAAAGAATGTGTTATAATCGGATACTCTCTTTCTGTAATTTAAGAATCCTTGCAAATGTTTTTCTTTGCTGGTGAAGCCCCAAACAGTGATACAATAGTTTAATATGAGACGATATAGGGGAATGGTATACAATTTAAGATTTTTTATAGGAAGAAACTGAAGTTTATACAAAATACCTAAACTTTTTGACACTGTTTTACATAGGCTATCTACATGGTTTGTTCCAGGACATTTGTCATCTATAAGAATACCTAAAAATTTAGTACGTAAACTCTCTTTATCTTATATTTTCTATATTCTATACTTAAATCATCACTGATGCTGGTTCGAGTGCAAATAATAATATAATATGTTTTGTTTATGTTTAAAAATAGTTTATTTACTTCCACTCCAATTACTAATATTCACAGTTGATTATTTGTATGATTGAATAACTTTCGGAATCTGAGTCCTTAATAAAAAACACTAGTATCATCAGCGAACAGAAATATATTGTAAATTTTGAGTAGAATATGGTAAATCATTTATATAAAGTAAAAAAGAGAAGAGGGCCGAGGATGGAACCTTGCGGCACGCCGCATTTTATTTTCTTTTAGTGACGATGAAATGCCGTTAATGACTGTTAATTGCTTTACGGTTAGTGAGATAACTAGTAAAGAGTTTTAAGAGGAGTTTCCCCTTCTATACCATAATAGTCTAATTTTTTTAAGTAAAATTGAATGATCAATAACGTCAAAGGCTTTAGTTAAGTCAATAAAAATAGTTAAAGCATATTCCTTGTTTATTTATAGCATAATTAATTTTATGAATTAGATCAAGTATTGCTGTCGCTGTTGAATGACCATGCTAAATCCAAATTGATTTTTAAGTAAAATATTGTGTTTGTTTAAAAATTCATCTAACCTCTTAGTACATGCATTTCTACGATTTTGGAAAAAAATTGGTAAAACGGATAATCTTGGCCGAAAATTTTAACATTATTTTTATTCCCTTTTTTATGAATGCGGTGTAACACGTGCAACTTCATTTTTGTTGGGAAGATACCATTACTAAGACAAGCATTGAAAATAAAAGATAATGGTTCATTTATGACAGAAATTACATTTTTACAACTTTAATATCTATACTCGTCTATGCCGGAACTGGTATTACTTTTCATTTTGTCCACTATTGATAATATTTCACATTTTGTTATAGGTTTAGAAAAAATGGAGTGATCATTTGGCATTTCAAGATAATTATCAAAGGTGATGATTTTGAATAGGATCTATATTTTGGTTTTGCAATGTCATTCCAACACTAACAAAAAAGTCATTAAAAGAATTA
The DNA here is from genome assembly GCA_940671915.1 of Paracentrotus lividus. Classification (NCBI taxonomy): domain Eukaryota; kingdom Metazoa; phylum Echinodermata; class Echinoidea; order Camarodonta; family Echinidae; genus Paracentrotus; species Paracentrotus lividus. The sequence continues at coordinate 11,644,242 of CALNVZ010003014.1, forward strand.
GCAATACTCTGTTTTATTCGTAACAAGCGTATCCCCCAACTTGGCAGAGAAATCTATTTTATTATGTTCTTTATTATGGTTTTTAATTCAAAAGATCATTGATAATTCTCCATGTTTGATTTAGTATTTCCCTTTGTATCATCAAACTTTTTTATAAAAATAATCTCTTGCCGCATGTCTTAGTTTATTAGTAACATAATTCCGAAATGTCCTATAAGCTTCTTTACGGTTAAGTAGTTGGATTTTAAATGTAATTTTATTATATAAAATTGACCGTTTTTTGTTAACAAAGTTTGCGATAGATCCTGTGTCAACCATGGATTCCTGTTTCTTTTTACAACTAAAAGATTTTAATGGAAACTTTCTTCATAATTCTTTTTGAAATATATCCAAAAATGTTTCGTAACATCTCGTTAACGTCATCAATTTACTATGGCATTTTCCAGTCAAAATTATGTAGGCGTATAACATAAATACCCACAATAATAATTAAATTTTCATAACAGTATTCATAAAAACATGATCGAACCTCAACCAGGCCATCCCTCCCAAATACTAGAAAAGTAACCCCTATTTTAATGGCGCGGTTGATGACGTCAAAGAAGTTTAAGGGAATGCTACTGCCAGGCATGATTGGGTTTCCCTTTTAGAAAACACGTTTGTATTGCTATGTCAGAACAATAGAATTCTAGCACACAAGGGGTCTATTGTTCTGACATAGCAATACAAACGTGTTTTCTAAAGGCGAAACCCAATCATGCCTGGCAGTAGCATTCCCTTAAACTTCTTTGACGTCATCAGCCGCGCCACTATAATATGGGTACTTTTTCGAGTACTTGGGAGGGATGGCCTGGTTGAGGTTCGATCACCTTTTTAATGAAATACTTTCTAGAGATGGAAGATAAAGGTGCTTAAATTGGGAATTGTTGTATTATGAAGAAATATTAGCTTTCGTTTTATATGTAATTTTGGTTTTCATTTCTCGGTCCGGTCTGGGACTTTAAATGAACTAATCATCTTAATCTACTTTCAACCCCTTCTATTCAACGATGTACTATAAGTTCTTTTACCAATAATACAATTATCTAGTGTATTTTTTATATTTATTTCTTGAAAATTGAGGGGATGTTTGTAAAGGCCACCCTCCTACTCAAAAAGTGTGATATATAATCATCATTAACCTGAGATTCACGCTAGTGTAATTTAATTCAATCTTCTCTTTACTGAAGAAGGTTTTTGAATGGAAAAAAAAAAAAAAAAAAAAAAAAAAAAAAAAAAAAAAAAAAAAAATCATCAATAATGATCGATTACAAATTCAGCAATTCAAATTGTTTTAAACTAAAGTCAAATTTCACCTCAAGTTACTCATAGAAATAAGGATTTATCTACTAGTCAATATGCCAAGTTCTCTCCCTTTTAAAGTATTAAAAAAAATTATTTACACTGGCATCCCTGTAGTAGCATATGCTTTATTGTAGAAAAAAAAAGAAGCGATTCTTCACAGTTGAGTTTGAAAAAAAAAAAGTAAAAAAAAAAAAAAAAAAAATGTGAATTATATCATCATTAACCCGAGATTCCACGCTAGTGTAATTTTTAATTCAATCTCTCCTTTTTGACTGAAGAAGCGTTTTTTGAATGGAAGAAAAAAAAAAAAAAAAAAAAAAAAAATCATCAATTTAGATAGATAAATATTAATGATCGGGATTACAATTCAGCAATTCAAATTGTTTTAAAACTAAAGTCAAATTTCACCTCAAGTACTTCAATAGAAATAGAGGAATTTAATCTACTTAGTCAATATGCCAATCTCTCCCTTTTAAATAGTATTAACAAAAAACAATTTCACGGCATCCCTGTAGTTAGCACTTAGTGTAAAAAAAAAAAAGAAGCGAATTCTTCACAGTTAGTTTTGAAAAAAAAAAAAAAAGGAAAAAAAAAAAAAAAAAAA
>CALNVZ010003014.1:11653083-11663933 GCA_940671915.1 Paracentrotus lividus
AATATCCTATTATTTTTTAATTACAACACCGTTTGTATTACTAAAATAAGTTTATTTCTTTTTCGGAATGACAAACCTTCGGAATAACGACCCCTTTTTCGTTTTCGGAATGACGAACCTTCGGAGTAACGAACCTTATTTCGTTTCCGGAATGACGAACCTTCGGAATGATGAACCCTATTTCGTTTTCGGAATTACGAACCTTCGGAATGACGAACCCAATTTCGTTTTCGGAATGACGAACCTTCGGAATGACGAACCCTATCTCGTTTTCGGAATGACGAACCTTCGGAATAACGAACCTTCTGAATGACGAACCTTCGGAATAACGAATCTTCGGAATAAAGAACCTTCGGAATTACGAACCTTCGGAATAACGGGTGCTTACCGTTGTAACAACCTACCCCAGCATGGGTGATTTTACACATAAAATCAACTGTAGCAAAGCCATTAGGCAGAATTACAGGGCATGGCTCAGGGGTATATTAGTGACATACATGTACTATATTCACAATACGGACTATCATCATGTGCCTCCAGTTGTAAGAACTATTACAAATTTTAATTTTTGTCAAAAATTCACTTGGAACTGTAAAAAATGGTTTTTGTTGATTTACTTTTTAATAAAATAACGGAGAAACCTCACGACCGACAGTTCATCACAGCTATATGTGTAGGCTGTATATAGATGCCAGTTACCACGAACTCTCTTGTTCCAACTTAGCACACTGAGAACTGTAACAACTGACCCGTGTAACTTCCATCCCCGGTCTCCCCTACCCTTCGACTATTACTTCTCTGATTATCACTTGGCCTCAAATTTTCTCTTAGCTTATTGCACTTTTTTTGGAACTATTTAAAAAAAACTCTTTCAATTGTTGTTTTATTGTTTATTAGAGTTTAGTATTTGGGCATTTATGCATTCGATCATGTATGAGAAGGAAGGCCTGTGGGCCATGGACATTGAATTATCCTTTTCTTTTCCAGGCAGCCTTATCGGGTGCATTAGTGCCTATAGAGGTAATGTGTCAATTTCTGTGAATTGTATATAATAATAATAATAATAATGTGAACTTCTTATATAGCGCATAATACATTTTAACAATGTCTCTATGCGCTTAACATAAAATATAACTGAAATAACTACATTACTAAAATACAGATACAAAAAGGCCTATATACTTAGTAATTAAGCAATCATAATCGAAATAAATACATTATAATGAACCTGAAGTAAGTAACTGGTATATCATATACATTAATTTACACATTATTGATACAAGAATTTTAAGACATAAAAGATAACAAAGTACTAGCAAAATACATGCAAACTCTTATAGTAAATTTTTTAAACCTTAGTAAATGTACATGTTCTATACAGAAATTTCAATTACAGAATCAATATTATTAACTAATCACAACATAAAAAAGAAAAGTGCTTAAAGCTGAGACTTAATCTAAGGTGAACAGAAAAGGTTGGTTTTGAGAAGACTCTTGAAAGACTGAAGTGAAGTAGCATCCCGAATGGCTTGAGGTAATTTGTTCCACAAGGTTGGTGCAATTACGCTGAAGCTTCTCTGTCCATAGTATTGTGTGTTACATCGAGGGGTATGAAGGAGGTTGTGTTGTTGGGATCTGAGGCCGCGTGTCGGAACGTAAGGCAAGGCGAACTAAATCATGGATGTATGACGGGGCTGTTCCATGTAGTATATATGTATTGTATGTACATGTACGTCAATTATATTTCATTAGCACTATATTGTACTATGTATTTCATGACTTTTTTTTTTCTAAAATATGATATTTGAATTGATTCTCAACGAACGAAACATGTCAGTTGCTGTGTGGATAAATATATTTAAATTATGTATAAATTTTACTTAAAGCATGTAAAAATACTGTTTATTTATTTATTTATTTATTTATTCATTAATTAATTAATTTATTTATTTATTGTTTATTTATGTATATAAAAGTGATAATTATAGTATATTTGTATTTTATATATGGCTGATAATTGGCACTGAGTCATTTCGATAAAAAAAAAAAATTCTTGAAAATCTTATATCGATTCATCGATTAGTTGAGGATATTAGGTTTTATATAAACTTTTCCCCAAGAACTATATATTGTTTTTCTTGGTATCTATTTAAAAAGTGTATAGTTCTTTTTGGGACGCCCTGTATAGTGTTGCTAGTGTTGTCAAAAGAAAATCTTTTTGCTAAAATAGATTTTTGTTTGGATTTAAGAATTTTGTCTTAGTCTATTTTTGACAGTTAAGCATAAATTATTAGATTTTGGCTAAGTCAAAAGTCTTAAATACAAATATGCACATAGGAAAAGAGAACTTTATCCTAAGCTTTATCCTTTAAGCTTACAACCTACTAGTGGCTTAACTTTGATGTTAATTATATGGGAAGCTCTTTTGAGACCACAACTTAAACATGACAATATTAATAACATTCAGACTTTGCTTAATGTTTTCTGAGCTCAGACAGAGTGCTTAACGTGTTTGAAATGAAGGCTAAGACAATTTTTTTTCCTGGAAAAAATCTTAGAAAAAAATACTTAGACTTAAGACAAACTACTTAAGTGTAGTTTATGGAATACGGGCCTTGAGATTTACGTCAATGTAGTTCGATTTAATACTTCTCTGCACTGAAGACGAAGTTTTTTTAATAAAACGACAACAAAATCATCAATAATAATCAATTACAAATTCAGCACTTCAATTGTTTTAAACTATGGTCACATTTCATTTTAAGTGATTCATAGAAATAAGGATTTATCTACTAATCAATATTCCAAATATTCTCCTTTTAAAACATTGTTTTTCATTTTACCATGACATCCCTACATCAGCACAAAGGAAGCGATTCTTCAGTTGTGTTTAAAAATAATAATAATACAATTTTTAAAAAGTTCAAAAAAGGGTTGAATCGATATCAAACTTTTTAAATGATTTTAAAAGATTTTTTTTAAATATTATTATTAAAATAACTCACAAATACAAATACAAATAGCAATTATGTTTTTAAGCAACACAATTTCTTTTCCTGTTATTGTCACCTAAAAAAAATAAATAAATACAATTAAAAAAAAAAAATTTAATGGAGTAACTAAGATTAATATATAATTTAAAAAATATTTATCCGCTTGATAACTCGATGCTAATAGTTAACATTATAGCAATTAAAAATATTTTTAAAAGGACATGTCGTATTTACTAGACATGCCTATACTATAAACTTTATAAAACATGCTGCAATGTTGTGTTTGAATATCTTTCAAATTGCATACTTTGCACGAAGGTCGTATCTTTGTCATATTTTCTACTTTCACGATCACTGAATGGAGCATGTTAAGCCCGTCTCACACTGTGCGATTGGCTGCGATGCGATTTTTGGGAAAACTGTTATATTATTTGATATGGACATTCAAACAAGGAAATTAATGCTGTCCAAGGTTCTTGGTATTCCTGTGAATAATAAAATTGTAATTCACGGCTATTACAAACCCCCTTCTCTGGATAAAATCAAATTGTTTCTATATCGCAGTGACGTCACAGCGATCTTGCGATTTTAAGCTAATTTGACATTTACTCCCAATTAACGGATCGCATTGGAAAAAAAAATTGTTCCTATACATTTTCTGCATCTCATAAGATAATCTTGCATGTTGGAATTTGTCACATTTAAGGAAAATTGTCATTTGTTCCAAAAATCGCATCGCAGCAAATCGCACCGTGAGTGTGAGGCGGGCTTTAAGCCAAAACATTTTCCGAATCCGTTATTTTAACACACCGTACATAAATGGACGGACCCACGGGGATCCTCATCACAATAATGTGCCATTTGCCTGTCTACAAAAAAAAAAAAAAAAAAAAAAAACGTGGAAAGGGCTTTTAAGAGTAATAAATAGCATTATATTTGCCCCGGCCCGTTGATAGGGTTGCCGATATGAGGTACAGTAATATGCAAACATTTTCAGGGTACGCTTACTCAAGGTAGGCTAGTCGGTAAGAATTCAAGCGTTACTATGGCTTGATTAATCATAGCTTCAATTAATTAGGAACGTCTAACTAAAAGAGACGTCTCCTTTCAAGAATATGATTATATTAATTCTATAAAGAACACTAAAGGAAGGTTGCTGTGTGCATAAATATATTTAAATCATATTATATGAATCTTAGATGCAGCATGAAAAAATACTGTGTTTATTTATTTGTTCATTATTTTTTTATTTATTTCTTTATTTTTTCTTTATTTCTGTTTATATATATATATATATATATATATATATATATATATATATATATATATATATATATATATATAAGTGTCAATTATACAAAGTAAATGATCATATTTTAATATTATCTACCGCTGATGATTGGCAGTGAGTCATATGAGTTTTTTTTATTATATAAACTTTCCCACAAGAACTATATATTGTTTTAATTGGTAGCTATTTACAAAGTGTATAGTTCTTTTTGGGACGCACTGCAGTATAGTAAGGACAAAATCGAGACATAGAACTCATAGACACGGCTCGAACTTGGTATATTGATCAGTAGATCATTGTATTAGGTACTCCTGGTATACCAGCCAATTCCTAAGTTCTAGCAAATTAGAGATTCGATCGACAGAATCAGGAACATGAGTGGAGAATCAAGGCAGACTATTTGACAGGAATTCAGGCATTATTATGGCATGGCGTGAATAAACATTGTCTTGTCTATTTGCGAATGTCTACTGATTGGGATATCTTTTATATAAGTTATAATTATGCAAAATTAAAAAATATACACCATAAAAAGTTGCTAGGTAGGTCAATATATTTTAAATAATACTTTGCTTATTCATTTAGTTATTTATTTATCTTTATTTATTTATTTCGTTTTTTTTTTTTATAGCAGTTTCAATTACAGTAAGTGATCATATTTGGATTTTTGCTTCGGCTGGAAATTTGCAGTGAGTCATTTCGATGAAAAGAAAATCTTGAAAAATTGATATCGATTCAACCCAGTTTGTTATTATTATTATGATTTTTTAGAGCTTACTAATCGATTCATCAAATGAGGTGCTATCATACGGGTGCTTGTGTAAAATGAATTGAATAATTTCAAAAAGGAGAAACTTCGGTATGTAGATTAGTAGATCAAACCTCATTTCTTTTTTTCAATGGAAATAATATTCGATATTAATCTAAAATGATTTGAATTGGTGAATTTGTAACCGATTACTATTGATGATGTAATGCTTTTCATTGATAATACCATTCTGACATCGTTTAGAAACTGAGTGTATGCTGCATTATTTTTCCACGCTAATATTCTGGTAATTAGTGGATTCCACCATTTCCAAACAGCTATTTAAACACTATAAGTAGATATAAATTAGCCCCCATCTTGCGCCGCAAAAAGTAAAAAAATAAAAAGACTCAAACTTTTTGCTATCAACTTTTAACTAACCAGCCTATAATAATTACCTACGTTCACAATCATCCCACACAATGAGGCAAATACTGTAATTATTCCTTAAGCAATATTTGACAGTTAATTCTTTATGCTTAAGTCAAATATGCAACAGGGTCCGTTCCGGAGGTTTGTTGGGGGGGGGGGGGAGGTATAATCACAGACAAAAACGCTCCCTGTCTGACCCATGCGAGTCCGTAGGCCTATCCTGAAAATGGATCGTGAATTACGCATTACCTCTAGTTTGCAACCAATCTAGATCAGAACGTCCATCAAGCTACACGCTCATACATCCAGTTACGATACATTAGGAATGTCTACTAAGTGAGACATGTCCCTGCTAAAATTTAGTTTTTCATTAAAATCTTTCGAAATGTCTGATTAATGATTGCTATGTGAATAAAAATATTTTATTTAATATATTAATTTTAGTTGTAGAATTAGGATTACCGTTTTTTTCTTCTTCCCCATTTTGTTTTCAAAGAAAATGACAATACAAGAAAAATTATTATATTCATTGACAAAATATTATTGACAAATAAATGATATATTTGTATTTTGCCTCGGCTGGTAAATGGCGGAGAGTTATTTCAATAATTCTGGTAAATTACTTGAACAGTTTGATATCGATTCAACCAATTTTTACAGCTTACTAATCGATTCAGTACGACTAGAAAGCAGGTACTAGTACTACCTGAGCGGGGTGCATGTGTAAAATGAAAATACATTCAAAATGTATAAAATTAGGTTTAAAATAGTTCGATTCGATCAACAAGCAATGAATCACTGAATATAAAATTTGACCTTGTTTTAAAACAATTTGAATTGTTGAACTTGTAATCGATCATTAATTATGACCTTTTTAATTTGACAAAATTGATGCAATTGCTTTATCAGCCTCAATAATGTACAACAATATCTTTGGTGAACTTTTTTTCATAAATTGTAGGGGAGACGTCTCGGAGACGTCTCGGGGACGTCTCTAATACTATTTATCAGTCGCGGAGACGAAATTTCTATTCTGTCGCGGAGACATCTCCGCGAAGTGAGATAGCACCCTAATGCGGCACATCAATTAACGTAACCATTTAAATCTATAAACGCGTTTTGGGGGCATAAGAATGACCCTTTATTTGATAAATGAGGTAGGTCTCGGCTGAAAGAGGAAACTTTCCGGAATGGTGCTTGTTATTTTGCTAGGCAATTCAGGAAGACTTCATGAATGCGGGTAGGCCTACAGCACATGCTTGCCCCATGTCCGTAATTATCCCGCTTTTGAGCGCAAAACATCTTGAGGAGACTAATGAGGCATCCACCTCGAGATTTCATCCAGAGTCATGAAACGCTGCATCTAATAATGTAATATCCTAGCTTGCCCCACTGCATTAATTAGCCTGTCCATCCTCTTTTTTTTTTTTTTTTTTTAAATCAAAAAGGGATTTTGGCATGCCTGATCTTCCAATCCAATCAAACTTAATCTTACCCCTTATCCAAATCTTAATCCTAACCCTAAACATACGAGTAATCATCGCAGAACTGGAAACCTGCCCATAATAAATCTAACAAAGTACCTGCGCTCCAATTCAGACAACTCAACAACATTTAAGTATATTGAGCGCATGTGCATGTAGTTTAATCGATTTTGCATTACGTGATTCTGGGTCGAACATCTTATGGTTATCTTATCTTTGTTGTCCTATTTGGTAAGTATTACATCACTTTCTTTATATCATCTACCATCAAAGTTTTATATGTGACACACTTCATTTAATAGGCCTATACATAATTAAAATTATGAAATGAAAAGGAGTGAAATTTACTAACAAAGTCGATGCTTTCACCTAGCTAACTACATGTAGATCTAGGCCTAACGTTAGGACTCTACCACACAGCTTGAACCTGGAGCGGGCCGTGCGAGACTCCGAGAGGCAGCGGGCGGGCTGTGTTGGAGCCTAGCTTGGCTCTTGCTGCACGGAGAAATGTTTAACGTTAGTCGTTACTCCATAATTTAGTAATTTATGCATGACGCTCGAATGATCACGAATTAGCATATGAAATACACTACCATTGTGCCTTCCAATGAACAATAGTCACGATAAAATTTAGATTCGTCATTTATTTTTTTGGTAGACTAACAGTTAAGTCCTCATACGTTTTGAAATATTGGGCGTAGTCCGACAGTGGATTCCTTTTTATATTTCTCTTCTTTATTCTAAAAAAATATTGAAAGAGTGGGTCTATGCTTAACCGTTTTTGAAGTCTCGTCTTGCAGTTTTTCTTGCAAAATGGTCTCCATTTTGGTAATGATTGACAGCTGGAGCACGAAGAGCCGAATCGCTTTCGCGGGTATTCGGTTAGATCTACTTCCAATTCCGCGGACTGCAAGTTATTTTCTTTTGTCGTCGTTATTATGCACTACCCTGGGGATCAGGTGCGTGGTGGATGGTGCGGCGCTACATCAATGCGCATGCATAAGTAATGTGTGCATGCGCATCTCACTGTATGGCGCTCTGTGACGATTTATGCGCATGCGTTAAGTTTTGCCACTGTATGACCTAGCGCATGCGCAGCTAGCATGCATGAGCCAAGATGTTTGGGAGTGATCAGTACAAAAGTTTCCCCCTTCGATTATAGGATTCAGTAAACCTAGAATAAACATTCACTACGCACGCCAACACGTGCACCATAAACGATTCTCCAAAACAATGTCTGAACGATAAACTTCGTGCATGCATTCATCACCACCCGATCCGAGCTAGCTCCCTGGAAATTCTTTCCTAAATCAATTGTTGACGGTTACCCAGTGTTACCACGAGCTTCAAACGGGGAGGGTCCACGAGTCCTCGGTCCCACGAGTCCTACGTCCCACGAGACCTCGGTCCCACGAGTCCTACGTCCCACGAGGCCGTGTTGAGAGCGACCCCGCCACGCACTAGGGTTAGGGTAAAGGTGGTGGCAACCATAGCAAACTGCAAACCAACATCAGTCAGTAACTGAAAAATGGCTGTCCTGCTCGCCCTCTTCGGTTGCTGAGGAAACTTCTCAATAATAATGAAAGCGAAAAGCCCAGATTTAACCCTACTCAATAAAATTAAAGATAATCTATAGTCCCATTGCAATATAATTCTTCTATTTAGAAATTTTAATTTTGTTTAGGATAATTTCTAAGACGCTTTTTTGATTAATATATGCCACCTTGAATTAGCTGGAGGGCCAAGACACTTTTCTACATGACTTTCGCATTGGTAGTAAACTGCTGCAATAAGGTACTTCCCAGTGCAGCGTCAATTAATGAATTGACGCATGCATAAGTGTAAGCGTGGGTGGTGGCGGTAGTGGTGGTGTGTAGGGCGCTTGCAACGATCGTCTGCGTTCGGCAGGAGACAAGGGGTGGAGCGGGGATGGCCGCATGCCTTTCGTGAAAGCAACCGCGGGGGGGCTTTTCTCGAAAAGGGTGGGTTGAGGAGGGGAGTAAAATTACGCACCCATTCGGGAACACCGGGGGGGGGGGGGGGCGGCGGGGGGGGGGGGGGGCTTTTCTCGAAAGGCTGTGTTAAGTAGTTTTCTGAACCAGTCGTTTTTAAGAAATTATTCATTAAATAATAAATATATAATATAATAGATAATAATAATAAAAATAATAATAACTACCCACAATATTTCTATCGCGCCTTTCCCAAATATAATAGGAGAAATAGAGGGAGAGCTTTGCATTTTTGTTTGATTGAAGTTCATAATTCTAGAGAGATAGCAGAAATAGCGTGTTTTCTATTCTGAATAAATTCACATTTGCATAAAAGTTTAGAAGTGGGAGTAGGGAAAAGCATTAAAAGCATTGCTTCTCGAACGGAGTCCATGATTCGAGAATGATTTTATTCAGACACAATTCCTTCGCAGATCAGATGCAAGTTTTAAGTATATACGCGTGGGAAAGTTGTGTTCGCGCTTTGATGTTGAAAGAACAAAAGAGAACCGCGTTTCTATGATAATGCCGACATGGCGCGCGTATGACATATTATGTAGATTATGCGGCGCTTTGATTAGTCGGCCAAATTTGTAAAACACTCAACAGTTGTTCTCTATTTAAATTGCAATTCTCTCACGATTTGGCTCAGGTATACCAATTTGACGCAAGGGTTGCTATCTTTTTATTCTGTTCGACATAATATATTGCAAGATTTCTAACATTGACACCAGTAATCAATAACAGTCATTTAATCCTCTAATTCTTTATTCTTTCTTTGTCATTTCTTCTTACTATTTTTTCTTATAATTTAAGATCAAAGTGGGCGCGACTCGCACCTATATCGATGATATATTTAAGCCTATAGGAGCGGCCATGTATTCATGGGCATCACTCCGAACTTGGAGGTGGGGCGGGGGTGGTACAACATGGACCTTGCTCGGATTTCCAGCTACTTGATACTCAAATAAATTTGATATAAGATAAGAATACTAGTGAAAGTGCCCCTTTATTTCTTCAAAATATATTTTAAACCCCAACTTTTCGGCTCGCGCTTCGCGGGGGTAGCGTGATACTTAAAACCATAATGCACAAAAATATCTCCCAATTTTTAGTTCAAAAATTTCGGCTCGCGCTTCGCGCTTGCAGATATCAATAATTCAGTAGCGGTAGGCCTACATAATGTGCACATTAACTCAAATTTTTACCTCAAAGTTTACATCTCACAGCTTCGCGCTCGCGGCATATTAAAAATTATAGTTCTATACTGCGGCAGTCATCTCAATATTTTCGGCCTTTCGAGAAAGCCCCCCCCCCCCCCGGTGTTCCGATGGTACGTGGCGTCGTATTCCTGTTTTAATTATTTGACTCCCCTCCCTCACCCCACCCTTTCGAGAAAACCCCCCCCCCCCCCCCCCCCCGGTGTTCACGAAAGGTGCGGCCATCCCCGCTCCACCCCCGCTCCTAGAACGCAGACGATCGTTGCAAGCCGGTGTGTAGTGGATACCAAACTGCACTTAGCGCCACCAAGGAGAGTGAGTAGATGGGGCCATTCACGCAGTCGGGAGGACATTTTGTTTTTTTCTTCTTTTTTGCTTTATATCTCAAATTCAGGTAAGTACTTTGGGCTTTAAACTTCTCTGAAATTATTTTACATTAGGGGACACAGATTAAGTTTTGATTTTACCTGCAAATTGTATGTCTTCTAGGAGAATCCGAACTATACATAGTTTGAAGCACGTGGGACTACATGCAATTTTGAAAAGTTTTTTTAGACTTTGAGCAGAGAACTATAATTCCTATTGCAATTTTTCCAACTGGATAATCTGAAAAATATTAAGTCACACCGAAATTAACATTGAAATTCAATATCTGAAGTCACAAAAAGCCTATGAAAATGAAAATATATCT
>CALNVZ010003014.1:11667160-11739197 GCA_940671915.1 Paracentrotus lividus
TGAGGGCCGAATATTTTCCCACGAGTCTCGTCCACGAGACCTACGTCCACGAGTCCTACGTCCCACGAGGCCGAGTATTTTTTCCCACGAGTCCTACGTCCCACGAGCCTACGTCCACGCAGACTGTACGTCCCACGAGTCCTACGTCACCGAGACCTGCGTCCCACGAGTCCTACGTCCCACGAGAGGCTGAGTATTTTTCCCACGAGTCCTACGTCCCACGAGACCTACGTCCCACGAGTACTACGTCCCACGAGACCTACGTCCCACGACGGACCTACTCCCTACGATAGGAGTCCTACGTCCACGAGGCCGAGTATTTTCCACGAGTCCTACGTCCCACGAGGCCGATTTTTTCATAATCGTATTTTCTTTTATCAGAATGTTTTTCAACATCAATGAACATTTGTAAGCTGAATATACAACATGAATTAATTTAGTTGTGGTTAATACCATGGCACTAGCATTGGCGAATAATGGTGGCATCTCATTTCGCGGAGGCGGGTTTGAGACTGATTGGATGGGACTATGTCTAAAGACGTCCCTAATCCTTCTCAGTATGTGACGGTCCAGGATACTGAGGGGGGGGGCTCCAATTTCGGTTTAAATGTACGGTCAATTATGGTTTTTCAATTATAGAGGGCGGCATCCCCCCCCCACCCCCCGCCCCCCACCCGCACCCGCCGGATCCGCCTCTGCGTCTGCAGAACGTTGTCGCGAATAATAAAAAAAAAAAAAAAATTATAGGAGGGCTTCTCCGCGACGGAAAAAGATATCGGAGACTCTCCGCGATCAAGTTTCAAAACCGTCTCACAACTCGTAACAGTCTAAAAAGTAGTCCCAATTCCGTCTAATCCATTCCGCGAATATAGACTTCCACACTTAGTTGCGGATATTATTTTAATGAATGTAGTTTTTGGTTACATGAAAATTAAGAATATTAATCCTTGAGAAATCCTTAATTCATACTTTATCAAATGATTACATTCTAAAATTTAGACTCGAATTTTGAGGATCTAATATCATTGAATCTCGAAACAGGGCGTAAGTGACACGGGGGGGGGGGGGGTGCACCCTCAATTATAAAGATGGGGATGGCATGTATCATACCCTTCGAATTTACGCGGGTGATGTATTTTTTTAAAAGCTGAAATGGCTTTTTCCACACTCGTGTTCTTCATCATGTCCACGGAACTCTAAAATTTTGCTCGCGACTTATTATTGTTATATTTTTTATATTTATATTATATATTTTCATTATTAAAAATCCTAGATTAATTATATTATATATCTATTAATCTTTAAGCAACATAGAGTTTCACATTTTGGCATGTCTTCAACAAATAAGCAAATAGTCGGATACATGCATTTACACCAAGCTTCTTTTATTCATTTCGATGTCAAATTTTCTGACGACCTGCGTCTTCATCAGGATATAATTTTTTGATAATTAGTACTCTGCCCGAAGACGGAGTCCCTTAAAAAATGGAGAAGAAAATGAATAAAAAACTTTGCGTAATTGCATAGTCTCCATTATTTGCTTTTTATATATTTTAATGTAAGGTTTAACCCTATTTTAATTGTATTTTATACTTTAATTGCAAAAAATTTGCATGAGTACACAAATCTTTGACATAAATAAATAGCTAAATTACTTTTTCTACAGAGGTGTATGCAGTTTCGCTATACATCAGGTTCGGACGCAACCAGAGTGCACGCAATGAATCTTACAGGGCGTAACCCATGCCGTAAACATAATAGAGCGCATTTTGTCCCCAAGACAACTTGGGCCACCGAAATGAGTTCAATCCGATTTGTTCTTGGATCTTGGCGCCTGACTAGTATTCTGCAGAATTAACCCTGCCCCTCCCATCCCATTCCCTTCGGGCCCACGTGTTGTTTGTTTTACCTTCGTTAATATTGAAGCATTTATCATGCATCCCATTCCTCGGTCCACGTGTTGTTTTGTTAACGTTCGTTAATAATTGAGCATTTATCATGATTCTTATATTTGCAAGATTCTGGTTTCATTAGCTAAAATTTCTGCTCGCCATGTATTTTAAGATTTGTGGAGACGAAATGGGCCTCAGCCCAATTGGTTGTTTTTTGTTTTTGTTTTTGTTGTTTTGTTTGTTTTGTTTTGTGTTCATTGTTTGTTTGTTTTGTTTTTTTAGCTTGCGCGTCTTGCCTCGCTTAGATTTAATAGGCCTTATAGGATTAAATTGAAATTAAACATTTGGCAGCATCCTAAGGGCCTACTGGTACGGCATGTTTTGTTAAATTCATTGGTAATCAATGCAGTATTTTTATTTTTTTATAATGCAAAGAGTTCGGTTCATTAACTCAAATTTCCGCTTCGCGCTTCGCGCATCCTTTGTATTATTTGCTGAGTAATTCTGCACAACCCCTCAATCTGCCCCAAAATCAATAAAAGACTTTTTGAAAAAATGCCGAGATGTTTGTATTTTTTTGGGGCGATTCCCTGGAGACCAGAGAGATTGTCACGGCGACATCTGCAAGCCTACAGAAGACTGGGGTCTGAACTTAGTTCGACCGAATTTGGTTTGTAGTAGTAGAAAAAGGTATCGGCGATGTCAGGTGCTGCATCCTAGACAACTGGAAACTTTTAAATCAATATCCCGCACCTTCTCCGGAGACTTCAGGAGACATCTCCAGCGACTCTCGATGAACCAAATGGCGACTATCTGAACTCGTTGCCAATAATATATGGCTATGCTCCTTGAAACAAAGGTATGAACATCACATGTTTATAACAGAAATAAGTGAAGCACCAAATAATGTATGGCACTTTTCTAATGTATTCCTTTTCATACAAACTGCGTGTACCCTATCTAAACATTTTGTTACATGTGGTTGACATGCTGGGGGGTGGTTACTCCATTCTAGGGCACTTTTTTTCATTGGTTTTTTTTTTTTTTTTTGTTATTACAGGGGCGGGCCCCCTTTCCCCTGGATCTATGACTGTTTGACACCAAAACACAAAACCTAATAAGGTTTCAGAGAAAATTTCATATAAACATTTCATGCGGGATGGATAAAGCCTACCAACCATTTTATTTATTTAATTAGTTTTTTTTGTGCGTCGTGAGGGGGGGGGGGGGGCTTTCTATTTTTACGAGGCGCGGGCACTTCAAACGCCTCCCGTATCTATGTATGAAATTCATCATTTGTTTTTAAACTGAACATTGCAGTGACGCCTTGGCTATGTGAAACCTTAAGCAATCCCATTTGTTATAATCATTGGGGCTGTCGGGAGGGTGTTTGAACTTATCCGATAAAATCAGAGAAACTCCTCACCTTGTTCAGATATTTTAAACGGCCAATTTTTGTTTCATAATAAACAATATATTCAACCTACTAGAAACACCTGCTCATGGGGTTTCTTCTAACCCCCCCCCCGCCTCCCTGCCCATTCAAAAATAAAAATTATACCACCGCTCCCACAGAGTACCCCTCAGTGCCTATGATCAGCTATCAAAATTCGACATGGAGTGGACCTGCTTTCGAAACCCAGTCACGGTCTCTCGGATAATGACGTTAAAGGTACGGTCCCGAGACGTAAATAATCATTATCTGATTGATACCAGTCTGTCAAACCCAATACCCCCCCCTAGTTTAAGATCAATTTGTTGCCCTAAGTTTTAGATCAGTAGTGCCTATGTTGAAGATCGATTTTAGCGCCCTACAATTACAGTCCGATTTGTGACCCTAAATTTAAAATCAATTTGGCCCCCTCGTTTCTGGTACCTCTTATTAAGGTTAATTTGATGCCCCAGGATTTGGAATATTTGGCGCCCCTAACCAGCGTTTAATTTGAACCCAATTACGTCAATTTGCGCCACGATAATTTTTTATTTATTTTTTAAATCATTATTTTCCTCTCTCTCTCTCTCTTTCCGGGCCTTATCTTCCTTTCCCCCCTTTTTTTTTGGTTTCTTTGTCTTTTTTTTTCCTTTTGTTCTTATCCCCCCCCCCTTTCTCCCCTTTCCTTCCTTCTCCTCTTCTCTCTCTCTCTCTTCTCTATTTCCTTTCATCCTTTGTGAGCGCCCTTTGCCCTTCCGGCCAGTGCCCGTGGACCCCCCTCAGATGCATTGATGCCTACTCAAGTAATAATCATATATTTCCCCAATTTACAACCTGGAGCCAACCCAATGGCCCGTTGTAACTAATCAAAACTTACAAAGTCATGAATCTAGTATACATTTTTGAGACATTTCCATCATAAATTTAGTCAATTTTTGCGCAGCCAACAATCATAATGATTAATATGCGATATGATGAAAGAATCGGCTTGGGACGAGACTATCTCCCCGACGGACAAACTGTAACGCGAGTTACCGACATAAACACTCCCTGTATTTCACCTGTTTATTTGTCTTCACTTTGATGCATTTGATTGGTTAGAAATATGCTAGGTTCAGTTTATGATAGGAATTTTTTTGCCGACATGGTATAGTTTAAGATTAATTCACACTAATCTGCATCATGATTTTGACCATGTCCTTTTGGCGTAACGCGAGTTACCGAAGTTTAACGACCCGAGAATCTGAACGAGCTTGACAAATATCTTTCTTTTTTAATCCATTTGTTTAGTCTATGTCTTCTTTACATATGGTGTAAAAAGTAACTTGTAGATCCTAGCAGTTTGAAAGATAGAGGACTTTGATCGTGAAAGGTACCGGTTATTTGTAACGCTAGTTACCGTGGAATGGCCCAGATAGTTAGGCCTATTCCTGACCTTGTCGGTTTTGCTTTGTTTGACAAATATAAACTAAATGGCAGAAATCTACATTTAGGCCTACACTACTCTAACACTCTAACAGTAACAGTTAGGCATAGACTCTACAGTAAATGAATGTAAATTTTCATTTTCTGTTTCAATGAAGTGTATTTTTGATGGTTAGATCTAGATCTACATGCATTCATGAAAATACAAGAAACAAATGATTTACCCCAAAAGTTTTTGTGATATCTTCGATTAGATTGTTTTTTTCTCGATTGTTGAGAAAATTGAGCGCACATATCGCGTCGTATCAGGCGTGTTATATAGGTGCGTGGACTACTAGGCCTACGACTACATCATACATGTACGTAGACTTAACTTCCACCACCCCCATTTACAGTGAAACAACCAGCGATGATGAGCGATCAGGTGATTATACTGGTTAATATGATGAATCTAATGTTAAAATGTAATTCAACGGCATGTATGATATTTCAAGATACGGCCGTTATAAAACTGAATTAGGCCCTATATAAGAGCTTTTTGACTTACCAAAATGAATTTTCCGTTGAACTTGTCTCTTCTCATAGTGTTGGTGCCATCGCTGCCAATAGCTATGACATCATTTTACTGTGCGAAGACGTATTTAACTCTGTGGTGGCGAAGACAGCGCACGCACGGAGAAATATACGTGGATGGACTCAATTTTCCTGTATTTTTCTTCATAATTAGTTCATTACTTCATGTGAAACATTTCCAGATATCACCAATTTGAGGAAAAACTTCAAAGATTTGATTCAATGTGAGTAGACCTATGAATTCAGGTATTTTTTACCACGAAATCTGTGGTCATGTATAGATATTTTTAAACCTTTACCAAATATGTCTACTAGCTCGTCAGTTCCCGTCGCTTTGCGACGGGGGCTGGTCGGTGAACGTAGACTAAGGTACTTCTACCATATGTAGTCTGTACTGTAGACTTTTAGTTTTAAAGTGGTTGGTACAAAAGGTTTAGATCTTTGTAGATTTTTAAGCACAAAATGTTAGAAAATATTACAAGTACTTTTGTGGTCAAACTGTTATTGGATGCACTCATGCACTACACTCGTTTGATATATCAAACTCGTGCTTCTGACGCTGTGACACTCAGGCGTGATTAGAATAAAACAATTTCTTATTAAATTTCCACTTTCAATCCCATCATAACGTTTAAATTTATTACTCAATGAGCTCTTAACATTGACTTATAAAAATAATTTATAATTTAAAAATATAAACATTACTGGTAAACTAAAAGGGTGAAATGAGAGGAAAAACTCATCGATTCTCAGCAGTTTCTCTGATTTTTCTGCCACTCCAAATTGTATGGTCGCTTTGAGAAAAAAATGAAATGAAAATAGAGATAGAGTGCCTGCAATCGCGATCATCAGCGCGGCACGATCATGCAAGCTTGTGTGTTATGTAAACATGGCATAAAATAAACAAATGTTAACCTACCTTCCACACGTTAGTATTAATAAGTATAACAATTATTTTAAAAAAACAACAAAACAATTAGAAAGATGTTATTTTTTTCCGGCCCTTGGCACATCATAAAGGTCATCATGTATCTGCCATAGGGGTAGGGTTCAGTGCCTAAATCGGGCCTGCCGTCAATTCCCCCCCCCCCTTTTTTTAAATTTATTTAATTTTTTTTCTTTTGCTTAGTCTCCTAAGACTTTTTTTAGGGGTGGAGGCTTCAGCCCACTTTTGTCAGCAAACATGCTGCCCCTTAACTTTCAAAAAGTCTCTAAATGAAAATGAGAAATTACCAGTCCTCTCTACCTCATATTCATTATAAAAAGCTTTAAAAACAATAAACAAAACTTTTGTTAATATTATTTATATTGTTATTATTTTATTAATACTAGGCCCTACTAGTTTTTATTTAGTTATTTATTTTTTCATTGTATATTCAAAAGTGAATCAAAAGCTATTCATCCTAACAACAAATTAAACAAACAAGGTAACTACTGCTGCTATGTCATATTCGACTCACGACGTAGATATCGTCGAAATGCAAGCTTTTGGCAAAAGAGGGCGTCACAATATATTCTGCCATTCAATTACTGGCAACTTCGGATCGTGGAATCAGTGGCAAAGTGTACATATAGCCGTTGAATACTAAAATTTACTACTTTGAGGACATTAGGGAGCAGTGCTCAAGGAAAGAAACTAAGGAAAAGAAGATTGCCAACAATTCGGTAAGTGAATTTTCCATGTTTTTTTTCATATTACTAAATTGAAGAACATTTTGATTATGACTGTGGTGATGTTTCGTACGTAGTCCCGTCTATGCCAGTGTCGGTTAGTTGATAACGGCTCCACTTCACGCGTGATTGGATGTAGATCTAGATAGCACGATGTCAATACTTTAGTCTGTTAACAGTTAACGTCATGACTTCAGATCACTTACACTTATGCATGGTCAATTCAAAATTGACCTTGCACTGGGAACTACTTGACTGTGGCAGTTTTTTTCCAATGGAAAGTCAATGCAGAAAGATGAAAATGTTTTTTGGCAAGCTCAAGCCCAGTCAAGGAGGCATGTTAAAAAAGGGTTCTATAATATAAATTCTACTTACAAAAAATTAGAAATAGGCCTATCTAAATGAAGAATTATATTTCAATAATAAGTACAGTGTAGATTATCTAAATTTATTTTGAGGTAGTTTTAAAGCTGGTTGCACTTATTATTATTGAGAAGTTTCCTCAGCAACCAAGAGGGCGACAGGCAGCCTGATGTTGGACTGCAACTGTACATGTGTATGTGCGTTAGATTGACCTTGCACAGGGAAGTGCTGCAAACAAATCTAGGTTGATTCATCACTCAAGATATTTTTATATTGCTCACAGTGTCAGTATCGAGTGTGTATTTGCAGACTAGTACTCTCTTGTTTAAACCCTCATTAATTTCTGTCTCTCTTTCTCACCTTGCAACTCTCTCTCTTGTTCTTTCTGTCTCACTCTTTCACTCTCTCTGTCTCTCTTCTTCCTTCTGCATTACTATACCACAGGAAATAAGTGACGTGTTGAGGAGACGCTTGGATTAAGTTGGATTATTTATAAGGAGAACGATCATTAAAGAGAGTAAACCAAGGGTTTTGGAACAACATTGTGATAAGGACCTTATTTTCTAAGGGGAAAAGGGTCGCCAGCCAAAATGGAGTATTATTTTTACATGTGAGTATTATGTATTGGTTCTCTGTGCATCTTTGTTTTTCAAGACTGCTCCATTGTACTCTTGGGCAATTAAATTAACTTACATGTACAATGTATGTTACAAAAACAACATTTTCTTTTGTGTGGGGCAATTAAATTAACTGATGTTACGAAAACAACATTTTCTTGTTTGTACTGTAGTTACATATTCTTTAATAGTTAAACTAAGAATAAATGGGTTTTCAAATTACATGTAATACATTTTTATATTAAAGTTAATTATAAGTTTATGATAGAGAAGGAATTGTGCTGGAAAATTTCCACCCAAACTCTATATTGTATGAAATGACAAGCAAAAAATGTGTTGGTAATTGATGTTATGTTTATGGGGGAAACTTTTTGCACAATTCAGTCCCTATCATTAACTTAACCTGTCGGACCTCCCACAGACCTCAGCCTGAATGTATTCAGGCTCAGTCTTCAATGGGTCAAGTACATGTAGCTGTATTAATTTGAAAACTCGTAACATTATTAATTATATAAAAAAAAAGTTCTACAGTACATGTACAAACAATTTAGAAAATGTTGTGTTTTTGTGTTGTCGGTTACCATGACATTGCCCTCTGGTACAAAGCAAACAAGAATTTCCCCAGGTCATAATCATTCAAACATTTAATTTTTCATTATATTCCAGATAACTGTACTTTTTCTACAAAATATAATATAATATACTTGACCATCATGATGTTACATTTGCTCTGAAGTTGGATTAATTGGTCTAAAGGGTCTGTGGGGCATTTCATCAAAGGACTTGTTGGACGTTTTATCTGACAAATTTGCTCTCAGCCAATCAGATGCAAGCATTGCAGTAGCTTTTAACAGTTTGTCGGATAAAACGTCCGACAAGTCCTTTGATGAAATGCCCCGCTGATGTTGATGTCTGGTATGACTTTGCAAGGAAATGAAGAAAATTCCTCTCTGAAATGTAATACAACCTGTTAATATGAACTGCTATGTAAAGTATGTATATTTATTTAGCAGAAAATCTTACCATGAGACAGGAAGCAAGACGTAGTATGTAACAGATGTGCAAGTATACTTAAAGGTAGTGTCATCCTTTTGCAGGCAAAAATATTAAATTTCTAGTTTTTGAGAGGATATAGTAGTATACCAATGACTACATCTTCCCACAACATGATTAAGCTGAAATGTGTATGTTTGTCATTATATTGCGATTATCAAAATTCATTCCTATTTTTTCAAACCTCGAAAAATATATCGTACGGTGCGAACCGCTGATCGTTAGCGCAGAGAATAATGCACGCTAATGCGCCATGTGTATATTGCTGTGTGTGGTCCGTGCTGCACGCGCTGTAATATCAACGATGTTGATGGAGAGCTGGTCAAGATTGGTAGTCGGATTTTCGTTTCATATTACTGATCTTGGCAACCTCTGACAGTAAGATTGAATAGACAGTATAGGTTGATCATATTCTAAAGTTATGCCAAGTTGCATAGTTTTCGCAATTTGTGAAAAAGGATGACACTACCTTTAACATGCACAAGTATGTCGAATAGAAATCCTGTTCTATATAAAATTTTAATTAGATTCATAAACACATGGAGTTTAAAAGGAGAAAGAAGGCACAAATCAACATATTGTACACTATGATGCTTTAACGATGATCTGGAAATTATGTAAATGGAGCAATTAGTGTACATGGTATCAATTGCTAAAACCAAAACTCAGTTTACACTTCATGCAAATGCTGCAAGTTTCAGTATACTGAATGGATAAACTCACTGAGACACACAGGTACACAATAAACTTCATCACTTCTGTTCCAAGATTAGTTGTAGTGGCTCTATTCTGTTGGTATCATAGGGTTAGGACCAATGTAATTTTATATGTTTTTGTTTTCTTTCTAGATTGGTTGTCGTAGCTCTATTCTTGAAGCTTGGTCTATACTTCTGTTGGTATCACATGCGACGTCGAGCCGCACTAGCAAGGGAAGTACACATCGTGATGCCTGATGGTACGACAAGACGAGCGGTGGTAACGGGACGAACAACACGAGGTAGAAACAGACGAGACGATGATAGACAGGTGGGTTATACTTGTATGAAATCATTCAACATCATGCGAGCATTTCATGAAACAAATATTCACTGATTCTCACTGACAACTTGTTATAAGCTACTGAAATGCTTGCATCTGATTGGCTGAGAGCAAATTTGTCAGATAAAATGTCAGACAAGACCTTACATGAAACACCCCGGCCCCCTGAACAACAGAAAATTACATCATTTTGAACATTTCCATAATATTTTCTTTGAAATTTTTGAGGTTTAACTCTTTTGTTTCTAAATTTTGGAGTGCTCTCTGAAGGGTCTGTCCCACAGGAGGTGATCGTTGTTGCAACAACTTGCGATCTGGTTATCGCATGTGTGGTAGCAAGTCGCTCTTGTATCCTAGCGTAGATAGAGTCGTAGGTCTACATGTATAATCACCTTTTTTTTAAGCCAATCTCCTCTCATCGTTTCTTTACTTATTCTGTGAGTCGGGAAACTGGCGTTCCGATTATAACATTCTCAGGTTGTCACCACAACGATCTCCTCCTGTGGGACAGGTCCTTTAGAAAAGGATGAACTTGTGTTGAGCAGGCATTGTTTTTTTTTTTTATTGTTACACACTGTTTTATCTCATGAAAGTGAGCACATGACCATTGGCTATTCATTTGACTGTTTCCAGTGTAGCCCGTACACTGTACATGTTGTTAATGTAATTAGAAAGTTATGATATTGTGGATATTATCTGATAATGGCAATGGGTCCATCATTGACACAAACAACCTTTTATGATGATTTCTAAACCCGCATCAACCCCCTCCCCAGTACAAATTCATTGAATAACACTACATTAGATTTGTCATCTGAATGTAATTATGACCAATAACAACATTAAATTTCACATTAGATTTATGTATGTTGGAGATCATTGATTGAGCCGCATTGATAATCTGTCCATCGTACAAAGGGATTTATAATTTTTGTATGACGTCGGCCTCTAGTTATGTAGGTGACGGTCCGGCTGTACTTTGCCTCATGTTGACAGTGTGTATGACTCAATGTTCAGGATCAGTCACCTGTCTACATGAATTCAGGTTACTCAACACAGTAGTTGTGCATTGCACATCCTAGTCTAGCTTTCAACAGAGCTGCTATTTAAAGGGAATCTAGTGTAGTGGGAAGGTGTGGGAAAGAAGAAGAAAATTTTTGTGAGCTTTCTTGTTATTTTCATGGCATTTGGGAAGAGTACATGTATCACAATGAAAAAGCTCCACAATATAAGATTACTCTTCAATTGCCCTAATAGTCATAATATGACCCAAAAGATATCAAAACATCTGATATGTTTGGGTCCCGAACATACATATATTGTGTTGTCCCATACATCTGTGTAAGTTCAAGTGACTCAAAGCTGAATTGGGTTAATTTCTTATCATTTTGGCAATTCCAAAACCTAACCGCACAAAATAATGCTTAGTTGCCCTTTCCTTATTACTTTTAGACAGTGTCTTCCACATTTCAATTTCATGACCAGAGCAATAATTTCACTTTAAAAAGAATTACTATACTTATCCAGAGATGCCAACCGTTACGGAATAATAATAACATTAGAAATTAGAACGCGAATAACTCAAATAGTTAAAACAGCTGAAACAAATTTCGTGTGAACAAGAAAAAGAAAACTATTGTTTTGAACACATTCCCAAACTTGAATGACCGAGCAAAATATTATTATTCATACGTTCTCTAGTGAGAAGTCATTTGTCTTAGCTTTTCTAACTATTTGCGTTATTCGCATTCTAATTTCTAATGTTATAATTATTCCGTAACGGTTGGCATCTCTGCTTATCAAGTAGGTATTGTGCATACTGAATGTGTATTGAAAATGAAATCACTAGAGGGTACTAGAATAAAATCAATAAATGATAATAATAGGAGCTGGATTTGAAAATTATAAAGTGATTTTTACCGGAGGGTACAAAGCATTGAATGCAATCCCTGCATTTAGCTTTGCCTCCATGATAAGGCACCCATGCATTACAGGAATTTATTCCTGTGGATTCAAAGCAAAGATAAATGTGAATCAAAAGCACTTACTGACTTACTGTCAGATAATCTTGAATCATCAACACAAACTCTACTATCTGTAATGCAGGGATCACTCCTATTTCAACTGATTGAATCCCCTACCCGTGTCACTCAGCATTCTCGAACACTTATTGACCATATTTATTCAACTTGCCCAGATGAACACATCATATCAGGTGTCATAAAAACTCATATTAGTGACCATTTCTTAATATTCACATGTGTACATGCCAGTAATTCTGAAAATATTCATAATAATATTCAATTTAGAAATTTAAAAAACTTTAACCTGGCAGACCTTGTTAATGACCTCTCTAATTTATCTTTTGACGAAGTGCTATGTGACAGAAACATTAATACAGCTTGGGAAAAGTGGTACAATCTGATAATGTCAATAATTAATAAACATATGCCATACAAATGTAAAAGAATGAGGAAAAAACCTTGTCCCTGGATCACAGGAGAAATAATTGCACTTATGAATAAAAGAAAATATCTCCATAATAAAGCTTTAAAAATGAATGCCTCATGTGTATGGAAAGCCTATCGAAAGATAAGAAACTCAGTCACATCTTTAACTAAGAAATCTAAACAAAAGTACATACAAGGTTTATTGAAAGAAAAATCCGGGGACCCAGGTGCATTGTGGTCAATTTTAAAGCAATTGTCTTCTAACACAGGACAAGCTTCCGTTAAATTAAACATTAATAATGTTGAAATTGATCAACCTGAAATCATTGCTGAAAAGCTTAACGATTATTTTATTGACTGTGTTTCGGAATTACTAGAAAATACCAATGAGGGTGTCGGTGAAACCTCATGTTCAGATGTAAGAAACGATAGTTTAGTGGTACAGGGGGACTGTAATAGTCATGACACTTTCGATATTCCCCCGGTTACTTACGACTTTGTTGTCAAAGAAATAGACAGCCTTTCTATAAAGAAGGCAACAGGACCTGATGATATCTCTAAGTAAAATGTTGAAAATATGAAACATGCAACAAACTTACATACCAAGTCTTATTCATATATTAATTTCTCCTTGTAAAAGGGCACTTTCCTAAAGCATGGTGTTGGCAAAAATTCGACCAATTTTTTAAAGGTGGTGATCGGTCTTCTATAGAAAATTATCGCCCTATATCTCTGTGTCGATCATTTCAAAAATTTTGGAAAAATGATACAAAAAACACTTACAGACATATTTACTTAGTATTAATTTCCTTAGTGAAAGTCAGTTTGGTTTCAGACCAAAGCATTCATGCGAAAGTGCTCTTTTGTGTATGGTTGATGATTTGGCAAATGAAGTCGACAAGAGTAGATTTTGTGGTCTATAGCGTTTATTGACATGCGTAAGGCATTCGATTCAGTAAATCATGATGTAATTGCTCAAAAGCTCACTCAATTAGGATGCTCTGAAAACGCATTAAAATGGTTTAAGTCTTACTTTTGTTACAGAGATCAAGTTACAGAAATAGGGGTAAATTATCAAAGAAAAGGCCAATTTCTACAGGTGTACCACAAGGCTCTTGTCTTAGGACCTCTTTTATTCACAATTTATATCAATGATATGGCATCTAGTATTACAATAGGTTAAGCCTTATCATGTTCGCTGACGATGCAACTTTGTATGTCAGTGGTAACACTGTAGAATCTGTTTGAAAATCAACTCAACATTGCAATGAATGAAATTTATGAGTGGACACGTAGGAATAAAATGATGTTAAATGATAAGAAAACCAAGTGATGCTTCTTGGTTCCAGACAACGATTGAATACCTTGCAAAATAAACAATTGTCTGTAATTGTCAATGTACTTTATTAGCATGTGTACATATCAGAACATAAATGTCTGGGTGTAACAATTTGATGACACTTTGACATTCAAACCTCATGTTGCCTCTGTTGTAAAAGTCATGAAACAAAAACTTGGAATCATTAGAAGAAATAAGTATATATTTAAAGCTGATCAACTTAAGAGATTATATTTGGGCTTTGTCTCCCCATGCATTATACTGTTCAACTGTATGGTCATCTAGATCTGACTCAAACTATAAAACTGTTAACACACTTCACAAGCGAGCAGCATAATATTATAAGTGGATGTACATGGGAAATTCCGTCTGAACAGGTTTTTACAAAACTATCGTGGTCTTCTTTAAAAGAATTGTTTAGTAAATCGGTTTTATGCATGGTGTATAAATGTGTAAGTGGGATTGCCACCATCCCAGTTATGTAATATAATATTTATATTTACTTTTAATGACGATGTCTCAAACACGCTTGACACGAAGCACCAACAGAGTTTATTACGTGCCCTCAAATGTAAAACTCAATTCTATCAGAAGACATTTATGTATTGGTATAACTGAAATGGAATCTTCTACCTAATGAATGCCGTTTGCCGAATCTTTAGCCATTTTTAAAAATCTTATAAATCTGTTAACTAATTGATTCTATGACGGGGGGGGGGGGGGGGGGCAACACTTGTAATAACGACATCCTTATTTGATTTTCACACTATGTATAATATATAGATTCAAGTGGAAGCTTGGAAAGGAGCAAATGGCACAGATCTTATTGATTGTGTGTAGGTGCATGTTTTACCTTTTTAATTGCTTCAATTCTATTTATTTTTAAAATTTAGTCTAATATTCTGTTACTATTCATTGTGTTTTGATATTACTTAAAATGTAAAACTTAATTTTATCAGAAGACATTTGTATTTGTTGGTAAGCTATAACTGAATGGAATCTTTTACATAGAATGCTGTTTTGCCCATCCTTAGCCATTTAAAAATCTGATTTAAACCTGTAACTATTGATTCTATGATTTAGAGGGGGGGGGGGGGCTACACTTGTAATACCGACATCCTAATTTGATTTTCACACAAGTGCAATATGTAGATTCAGTGGAAGCTAGGGGAGAGTAATTTTCACAGATCTATATAATTATGTGTGTGCATGTTTGACATTTCAATTGTTTATATTCTCTCTATTGCTCAATTTTATGTATGTTCATTTGTTATTGAATCGATTCAAAGTACAGAGCCTTGTTGCAAACCAGCTGTGCTGAACATGTGACCCTGTATAAATATGCGAAATAAATAAATAAAATAAAAATATCAATTTTGTTGAAAGCTCTTATTGACTTCCCTCCATATTGCATTGCAGCATTTCTACAGGTCAAATTAAAAGTCAAATAACACTCTGAACAGATGAAGAATGAATACCGTACCTCATATCTATAACCCTCTGTCACTACATTGTGAGCACTGCATGCATGCTCAACTGTGCAGTGCAATACATGACTGTGTCATGGGGGCCCATGTCATGTACAAACATCTACATGTATCTACATGTACATGTAATTATAGAGAATACATTTTAATGGTAAAGAAAAGAAATGAAATGTTAAAATATTCATGGATAATCATTCTAAATAGCTGTGTCCAAGAAAGGCCCTCCAATTGTCATGTGAGGACTTTGTGAGGGCAATACGATTGCCTTTTATAATGAAAACTTCTTTTAAGAATCATACAATTTGACCAAATATTCACTTTTTTACTTCTGTTGACATTAGGTGTGAAGTTAGGAGCCATATTTATAAGTTTACATCCTATGGCTGTATGCAACACTATGTATTGCAATTTGTACATATTCTACATAATGCGTACATGTACTACACTGTACCTGAATGTGAAAAATATGGTTGGAAATGTGCATAATTTTATACACCATATTATGAAAGGATATGGCTCATTGGACAGTTTAGGCCTACAATCGGCATGTTTCTATAATTATGTCATGTAATGGCACTTTCATGATAAATCTGACATTTAAACACCATGAATCATGATTCAAAACGCAAACTCGGATATGTAGTGTAACAAAAGTTGCATTCATCCTTCCAATTTCTTGTCGTATATATAATATAATTTATCAACATCTCCAAAAAGGTGTGTTTTGAAAGATGATCAGCTTTGATTTTATGACCATCATTACCTCAAGTATTGCGAATGCAGACAAGAGTGGGGAATTTAAAGGCAATCCATACTGCATAATCACCGTTAATTTTCGACCATGAATGGTGCATTGTTGATCGTGATTGCATTCTGTGTCTTGTATCCTGATTCATGTAAATTTCAAAATTGACCATGAACACACCCTTTGTCTTCACACTGAATAGGCCGTTTATTCTGTCACTCTGAACTCCAATTCTGTCCTCAAAGGGGTCATTGTGTTTATTTTGTGACTCGGCTCTCGTGTTGAATCGTCAGGAAGGGTCCAACACTACTGCAAATAGTTAACCTGTGATCATGTTTATACAGAATAAAAAAAGGCAAGTTCAACACGGCTTCCAGATTGAGAATGGAAGTAGAGAGACGTCATTAATGTCTTGTGATGTATAGCCAAATCCAACCAATGTCTTCCCTGTCATCGAGTTCAATGTGCAGCTTTCTGTTTACACACAGAAAAGTTGCTGTGTCGAATTTGCCTCCCGGATTGAAACCTACGATTCTGGCGTAGCAAAAAAGATTTGTCGAACTGGGGTCGTGGATCACACTGATCCTGTTTACATTCATGACTTAAGATTGCAGTGTCGAATCCCCGAGCCGAGTCACAGTGTAAACATGGTACTATGGATTTCTATTTCATTGCCATAATCAGGGAGACACTATGATTGCCTGCAGGAAATATTTGATTGTTGCAGATCACAAGAGTCTCTGGTAGTGATTTTTAAAGAGAGTATCCAGAAAATTGATGCAATTTGAGTTTATATGTGAAGTTTCTCTTTTTTTTCACCATGCATTATGACATACATGTAATTACATATAATGTACATGTAATTGGATGTGAAGAGAACATTTTACTCTAGAAAATCCATTTTTTACTTGAATAACATGTACAATGCATGTACATCTTGTGCTTACATGTATTTCCAAGGCTCTACAATGTCCGCCATGCACAAGATGAACACCAGAAACAAACATAAATTATGAAATGTAATCTCTGAACATTAATTGGTACAATGCACATGCATGAATTTCACATTGGTTTATGTATCATAGAGCTACATGTATGTCTTGGTACCCTACTGAGTTTGTGTGTGTTACTAGGGAGGTTGTAATTAATGATTGAGAGACGAGACAACAGCTGCAGTGCTTAGATTACGTACACAGTGATTCTCTGATCTAAATTGAATTCTGGGTACACCCTGATGATACAATGTACATGTAGTTCAGGGGAGTGTTTCACAAAGAGTTATTAAAGTAGACTTAAAAATTTGCACTTAAATTGTTAGTTTCGTGCGCTATATTACACATCACCTCATTTGATATGCGCCATTGTGAAATCTATCAATTAAATTGCGCGTTATAAAACAAGATGCGTGTAGAAGTTAAGTGCGACTTTAAGTCTACTTAACTTGTTGTAGTATAACAGAATTTGATTTGAACTGTACAGTATGCACATTTTATACTATTTTTACATGTACAATGTACATGTAAGCCTACATGTACAATCAGGGATAAACACTCTTGGGCCCAAATTCATAATTGTAATCCCGCCCCGCCGCTTCCTCCATAATAAGAAGTTGCATGAATTACACAGTTACTGCATGATACTGTGAGATAATCAGGAAATTTATCAATTTAGTGCAGACAGTTTTGGAAGGAAAGAGAAAACACTTCCCTTTCTTGAAATCTTCTTCATAATGATGTGTCCTGTAGACCATGTCCTACAAAACGTAAATAGGGTGTGTTCAATGTCCTTTTTCAAATTTAAACGCCAACATGATTCATGATACAAAACGCAATTACAAAACACAGAACACAAACGCGATCAGATGTACACCGTTCAGTGTCGAAAATTTGAAGCTGATTATATGTCAATTGTCTTTAAATTCCTCGTTCTCAAAAACAAACATCTGCGCTTTTTTTTCACTTGAACCGGAAGCTTCCACTGCGAGAGCACATTTAAAGACGTTTGAAAACTCAATTGTGTTCAGTGTCGCATTTTCGTTGCATTCACGATGCTGAAGGTCGTAAAATTGAAGCTGATCGTGATTCAAAACACATCTTTTTCTGTGTTTAAATTTTCCACTGAATGGAGATCTGAGAGACATTTACTTTTACGACCGGGAATGGGGACAATGAACACCCACTTTATTTTTCTTTATATCAGCGTTTTGTAATTGCATTTTGTATCATGATTCTGTTGGTGTTTAAATTTGAAAGTTGACATTGAACACACCCCATGTCCTACAAAACGTAAATAGTCTTGCAAATAATCACTTTCTTGGCTGGGTATTGAGTGACCACCCAGTTTGAAAAGGAAGTTACACTGTCATGAGATTTACCATCTGAAAGGATACTGGCTGAGATAGTAACATCTAAATATACATTTGTAGACACCTGATTAAAATAAAACTGATGTTACATGCACACTACTTACAAGCGCATACATGATATAGCCTACAAGTAATTTTAAAGAAAATCAATATTGCGGGTTGTATTGTGTCTCGCCCACCGGAGGTGAAGGCTAGACTTAGGGATCCAAATGGATTCTGTCCGTCCGTCCGTCTGCCGTCCTTCCGTACGTCTGTCACACTTTACTTGCAGGACTCTTACGATGCGTACATGTAACTTGGCAAATGTTGGTCCAATGGCAACCAAACTTGGGCGATAGATGCGCTAGGGGTACTATCATGTTGCGGTGCTGTGGGAGGGTACATGGTGCGGATCAAAGGTCATTTGAGGTCACATTGTCATAGAATACCCGCAGGACTTTTTTTTTACATGTACGTTAAAAGTTTAGACTCTTTTATGACGCATAACCTGGTAACTGATGGTCCAGTGGCAACCAAACTTGGGTGATAGGTGCACTAGGGGTACCATCATGTCACGGTGCTGTCGGAGGTTACATGGTGAGGCCAAAGGTCATTTCAGGTCAAATGTTAGAGTTTAGACTCAAAGAGAGAGAGTTAGACTAAAAAACAAATAACTTTGCAACCGTTGCTTCCTTTTCAACTGAACTTGGGTCACTTGGGGGACCTCGATGGGCGAGACACAATCTGGCTATTGCCTTGTCTATGGCCAAGGTCTTTACAAGTCATCTCAATCCGGAGTATAAATATCAATTGTTTTTGGATTTTAAAGTAGACACACGGAGAAAATACACAATATTTGCTAATAATGGCCAAATTACATGGTTACTGATAGATTTTCCTTCGTTATACGATTGACATGCTGAAAAGGACTTGAATCTCTCAGAAATAGCGGTAAATGGTTTTTAGCGTTTTTGTTTAATCCGCCCCCAAATGGGTCCGCTCGGCGTGCGGAGGAGCTCCTAGTTTGTGACGTCGCACCTTGGACAGCTCGAACAACAGCCAGCTGATCTGAGCTTGCGCGCCACTTGATGCATACGTAAACAGATTGCTCGCACTTTACTAGCTTGCATAGCTGCTGTGTCTCGATAATATGGCTCTTTTATCACAACTGATTACACCATTGGACAAATCATACAGGTTGTATATCCTTAGATATCGTGTTTTGAGATATGTTAACGATATTGTGATTATTTTGTAGATTTGAACTTGCTGCGATAGATTTTGAAGAGTTTGCAATCATGATAAAAGCACGAATTGCCTTGCTCATCTCTCACCGAGGGGCCGGGAACGGTGCGGCCCCTTGGTTGTTGGTGAATCGTTTAATTTGCCCTATGAACATTGGAGATATAATGCTTAAAATTCCACGTAAATTTATAGCGATCTTCATTCTTAAGAAGACTTATTCTGTGTTGAATCTATATTGATTTTAATATGACTTTTTTTTTTAATATGAATCCTCCAAATAAGGTTTAGAAAAAAATATAACCATGCCACCGTCATTGACTTTCCCAACTAACTTACACGGATTAACACTACCATCATTAATTTGACATGGTGTCATTCAACATTTCCCTCCAAAATTCCTTTTTTATCGAAATCAATGGCTAAAAGACCAGAAACTTCCTTAAAATAAAATCAAATATATTTGCAAGAGACATAATATTTAAGAATCAATGTTGTAAGCATTGAATTGTTTGCAATATTTACAGTCTACTAATTTAGTTTGGCTTAATTCTTACACACGCAACGGGATGGGTAGTGTATTATCAAGTCCGCGCAGGAGCGATGGAAATATACAGTCGTCTCTCGTAAGACTGCTGCTTTTATCACAAATGCAAAATCTGTCAAATTCATTGCCAACCAAGGTCGAAGCTACAAAAATAATGTTTTTTTTCATTCTGAACAATATCTAAAACCATGAAAAAAAAAGTTCACATACTGTAACTGAAGAACTAAGGAGCATTTTCCATCCAAAAGTTATTGGACGATATTTTGTTATAGCTAACGGATGAAATTATCTCGGATCTTCACAGCACAATAATATAAAGACTAACAAAACCATAAATGAAAATTTTCAAGATTATGATAACCTTACAATATAGATATATAGGATTATTGGTACAATAATTTGTCATATATGACAACAAAACTAAAAGTGTGATTTGAACAGTCCACAATGAAAACAATGTCACTTTGTTGTATTATCTTTTTTTTCCCCACTCACTCTCGTGCTGAAGATAGGCCTACTATTCTAATATATATGTTATAATATAATGAAAAATAATTACATTATTGAAACGGATTAACCTTTAATAGTATATAGATAATGGTAGAGGAACAAGTCGGCAGAGATATCACCTTACTTGACCAGTTAGTCAGGGCCTGGAGAGAAGCATGAGATGAGAACAGAGAAAGAAAAGTTTTCAAGAATCTAGAATGTGCAATGTACGCCGATATAGTCCAGTGCAGGATATAATATGTGCTATATCAGTGGACACGGTACGGGTGCCCAAGGTGTGACGTCATAATCTCGACGCCCTTGCGGGGTACCGCTGAAGCCTAAAATGGGGGCCCTTGTTTCAAAGGTGATAACTCCCGATCTAAAACAGATATTGACAAGGGGTTTAGATATTCTGAATCAGTAAAGATTTTCCGTTGCAGTGGTATGAATTTTGTTGCAATTAAAAGCAGTTTTGACTCTCCAGTTGTCTACTTTAAGTTGTCAGGACTCATTAGACCTTTGTGTTTAGATGTATATCACCCGTCCAATGATTTTATTTATAGAGTATGACCCGGCATCTAAGCAAGGATGCTGCAATCAGTCAGTCATTCATAAATGATGAAAATACTTGTACAAAACAAAAAAGGATGACACAACATTTTTTACGCCAACAATTGCTCTAGGCTTTGTGATGCTGTATGGTAAGTGTTAAGGGCCTGTCCCACAGGAGGCAATCGTTGTGGCCACAACCTACCCCTGTTAGAACCTGCCAGAATCATGTCAGAATCGTAGGTGACCGTAAGTCATATGTATCCACGCCGACTCTATCTACGGTAGGCTACGACAAAGGCTTGCTTCCACACAAACAATAGACTAACAATAGCTTGTTTTCCTGAATACAATAGCCTAGACCCTCACGCACCTCGCAGCTCGACTTCTCTTGTTGCAGCTTAAAAATCAGCCGAATATGAATTTCTGCACTGTGGCGATCCTTGCGACCGCAACAAACCGATGCGTTGGCTCAGTGGATAGAGCGTCCGCCTCATAATCGGGAGGTTGTGGGTTTGATCCCCGGCCGCGTCATACCAAAGACGTTAAAAATGGTAGTTGTTGCTTCCCTGTTTGGCATTCAACAAGAGGGGGATAGAGAAACGTCCAACGGGACAACGGCAAAAAGAATATCCGATTCGGACAATAAAATTTGGAGCATTTTTTTTTGTTTTTTGGGAGCAACAGGCGATCGAGTGTTTTCCACCTGACGGCAGCCTGTAGTCTTTAGGTTTGTGATCATCCTCTCAGACGCCTATTATAATTTAGGTCGTGAGTGATTTTTGAAAATTTCAAAAATTTGCAGCGACTCTACAGTATCTGAACAGGAGACCGATCCTGATTTTGGTAAATTTAGTTGGCGACAAAGGCCGTATCAGCTTCAATTTCATTGGCTGTTTGGTTTGGCGGTATGTACAACTTGCACTGTAGCGCGACAACCTACAACAGGCCGCCATTCCAGGCCGCTAAACATGAGTAATCTGGCGACAATCTACGATAGCACCTTGTCGCGACAAGAGAAGACAGGCTACGGTATTTGACGTCAACATAACTGACGCCGGCTATTGTTTAACTTGTTGAAAATCCAGTGGCGAACTGAATTTTGCTACGTATTTTTTGGCGACAGACGCGGTAATTCAGGATCTTATGGGCAATTGGACCTGCACATGGTGGCGACAGGTAGTTCGTAGGTTGTCGCCATAACGATCACCTTCTGTGGGACAGGCCCTTTACCGATAGGGTTATAAAGTTAGAAAATTGATTAGTGTGCAGAATTTCACAGAATAAACGTCGTGTAGTTTTAAAAGTGTCATAATTATTCAATGCATGCTACAAGGCCTGGTATAAATGATTAATTAAATGTTGATGTAAATGATAGGTTCAATGCACAATTCTGTGTATTGGCTGTGAGGGATGCCAGCTGTCGGATAAAAAATGTATTATGTTTTTGCTTCATATTTATTTTGTAAGCAAAAATATAATAAAATACCTGTAAAATAGTAAGCTCAAAGTATGTTGGACTATTGAAAACTCCTCTCAGTCTATAAATGATGACACTGAATACATTGTACTCTACATTTATATTTATGACACCCAGAGGCGGATCTAGCTTTTTGCTAAGAGGGGGGGTTTAAGGGCTGGCGGAACGTTTTTTATGAAAAAAATTGGAATGATGTGCGCAAAGCGCACATTATGAACGTGAAGTCCCTTGCGGGCGACGTCCAGGGCCCTTAGACGGGCCCTGGAAGCTTTAGGGTTATAGGTGCTCTCTGATGTAATCTAAGCCTTATTTTGGAAGCATTTTGTCCAACAAGTTGATAACAGTTTCATACAAAAAAGCAATAACAAAACAAAAACTGGTTCCCCTTCCTTCATATTTTTAGAAAGATTTTGTATAAAAAACACGTGTTGTCATGCACAAAATTATCTGACTTTTGAAATAAACACCAAACATTTAATAAGTTCCCCCCTAAACAACCATTAATAACTTTTTAACCAGTGGGAGTTAAAAAAACAAAATTTTACTCAAGTGTAGGTAAACTTCCTAGCTACCATTTAAACAAAACTTTGGAGAGATCTGTCGTGCCATGCGTCAGTGAGCACAATCAGAAGCAAAAAAAGTCACTTTTCAGAGTTCACAATCTCAATTTCATAACTTTGATTCAATGATATCCGCACAAATTTCAATATTTCATAATTTGAAGGCATGCAACAAATGTTGTATGTGCTTCCTACCATACCAAATGATTAGTGAAGAATTTTGAGATTTTACATTGAAAAAAGACGAATTGTAATGCTAAAAATGTTCCTAATTTTAAAAGAAATTTCTGGAATAAATGATAAGTACAATTAACCGGAGTGGGTTTGGCAGGGGGTTTCCCTCTTTCCGTCTTTGGGAAAAGTTTTGAGATTTTGTATCTAAAAAGATGTGTTGTAATGCACAAAACGAACTCGCTTTTTGAAAAATAAACACATTTTTATTTTTCAGGGAGCCCAAGGGAGGGGTTTAAACCCCCTAAACCCACCCCCGAGATCCACCACTGACACCTAACACAGGGCTCACGCTTAACATTTTTCTCTGGGTGGCCATTGGCCCCATTTGAACATGCAATGCACATGGTTCAATGGAGTTTTTAGTTTATTCTGGGTGGCCCGACGAAGGTTTCAGGTGGCCATTGGCACCGGGCCACTGCTAAATTCGAGCCCTGTAACATGTACATATACATGTATGTTTATTTTATGGTGACTAAGATTTTCACAGAATAAAAAAAACAAACAAACAAACAAACAAACA
This sequence comes from Paracentrotus lividus, assembly GCA_940671915.1. Taxonomy (NCBI): domain Eukaryota; kingdom Metazoa; phylum Echinodermata; class Echinoidea; order Camarodonta; family Echinidae; genus Paracentrotus; species Paracentrotus lividus. Next base: position 11,691,214 of record CALNVZ010003014.1, read on the forward strand.
TGATTTCATTTTGTTTTTGTTCTTTGACTCAGATCCTAGCACATGCAGACACCCTCCAGCACAGTGAGAATCAAGGCTTTGAAGAGAGACCAGCCTACCCACATGTCATGACAGGCAATACACCAGTAGGGGCTTTCCCTGGACCACACCCAGGGGATTTCCCTCCGCCATACACCGGTATCATAGGAGGAGGAGGCATGGAGCAAGGTGGGGAATGGAAGCTACCAAAGTATGAAGATCTACCTCCACCTTACATGAACTCATCAACTCCTAATCAAACAGGTGGGGTAAATATGATGTAAACATTATATGATGATGATAAAAATCAATTTCGGAAACGATATCGAAACCCTTCAATATTACTCTAGATTTCTGTCACATTTATTTATTTTCCTACTCTCTTGTATTTATGTATTTTTGTTACTTTTGTTGCAATACCAGACTTGGAATCCAAATTTCTATTAAACTATGTTTACAAAGACCTACATGTAATAAAATATCTTGTATCTTGTATTTTTATAGTGCTCTTACACAGCACTGTACACAGTTCAACATGTATAAATTATCATAATCATCGATTGAAATAGGCTTCGAATGCCTGTGCAGAAAGAAAGAATTGGAGGGGCAAGCCATTGTGTGTTGGCTTGCCCCTCCAATGCTTTGTATCTCAGAGCGTTCTGACGCCTCTGTTGAATAATACAGTCTTCAAGTTCTTCTTGAAAACTTCCAATGAAGGGGACAAGCAAACAAACATGGCAGTTATGATTCAGAAAGGCAGGGCTTGATTTCGAGTGAGGCCTGGTTGCAAATGGCCATCAAAAACAGCTGTGGGCAACTAGAAAATTTAGCATATATGGGCCTGATTTACAACCTGAATTAAAAGAATGGAATTGCATTTTGTTGAATTGCATTGGGCTAAATTTAAGTGAATTGAATTGAATTGAATTGAATTGAATTGAACTGAACTGAATTGAATTGAACTAAATTAATTTGAAATGAATTGTATTGAATTGATTTGAATTGAATTGAATTGAACTGACTGAATTGAATTGAATTGAATTGAATTACATCCCATATACATGAACCCACAAATCTACTCTGAAATCAAACACACTTCCCACTGTAATAAGTGGTATACCCCCCTCCCACACCCTTTCCACCTCGGTTGCTTTGCTCCCTCACTGACATTTCAAAAAATTCTAATTCTCACTGTGGCATCTCTGTAAAAGGATCTCAACTTTAGCTCTACTTTGATTGTATAATCTCTGTGTGTCTTTGCAGTTGTTTTATTATCTCCCTCTTCTCTTTCTTTTTTTTTTCTCTGTCTTTTTTCTCAGGTTACAATGCCTCTGAGGTTACCACAGTGCCTATACCAACATCATCACCAGCATCAATACCAGTAACAGATACCACTCAATCCATGCCTAGCCCCACCCCATCATCTCCACCACATGCCCCACCCCAATATACAACATGTGCCACGCCCACAGATGAGCAACAACAACCAGCGCAAACAGTAACCCCCGACAGCTGCTCCATACGATCACCATCAGATATACAGAATTCATGAACAGGACCATGATGAACATTTCTTCTTCTTTGCAATTATTTGTTTCTCTTGGGGGTGGTTCTTCAAATGATTTTTTTTGTAATCATTTGTTTTGTGATGGAATTGAAGAATCATGGGGTTGAAATTAAAGCAAAACTTATCTTTCAGTACATCGAACCCCTTCAAGTCATCGTGTGCACCTACCCTCACGAGCGTACATGTACACTTCAACGATATGTATGTAGATCATGTTGCCTCTGGTAGGCATATTTGTTCATACAAAATTCTTTTAAAAGCGAACTTGATATTTTGTTTAATGTGATTTATGTGTACTTCTAGCATACCCTGAATGTCCTCAGAGAATTAATACACTGTGCTGGATGAAATGATTTAGATAGAATTATGCTCTTGATTTATCATATTACTGAAACCATGCTTGAAAATTCAACCAGAAACCATTTTTTTTTTAATGAAAAAAAGAAAAAAGTACATAGAAGTGTCATAGTCTAGTGGTCATATCACTGGACTGAGAAAGCAAGGACCATGGGTTCAATCCCCGCTATGACAATTACGTCCTAGGGCATGGGCCTTTTGTCTACAATGCTCCTCCCCACCGACGTGTAAATGGGTACCCGATATGCTTGGGCTCTACATACTTGGCCACTCAGCTATGACTGGGGCAATAATGTGTAAAAAATTCTTTGTAAAGCGCCATGAGCGTCATGCATAACAGACTTGACGCTTTATAAAAAGCCACCATTATTATTTATTATTATTATTACATGAGCTTAGATTAGGTACCTGTACATGTTGTGTCTTATGTAATGATGTAATATATGAAAGAGTCTCACCAGCATTATTGAACAAAGTTTGTCCTTCATTTGCACCAACTGAGACATATTAACATTTGAAGAGCTTGATTCCAAAAGGGACTAAATCCACTTTTGATGAAAATTGAGTTATTGATATCAGGACTTTGTTCAGGTACATACCCATTTTTGAACAAAAGTACTTACCTAAATTGTGAATGCAACTTTCAGAAATTGCGACTTTTAATTTCAATTTTCCATAAACACATGTACAAAATCTGGCAAAGAAATGCCGTTTACTCTGAAGATACAAAAGTGGATTTAATCCCTTTTGGAATGAAACTCTTCATTTATTATTGTTGTTTAATGAATTTTGTTGTTTATACCACCTTCACACTGGACCAGTTCTTACCAATTTCTTGAACATAATGTAGGATGGGCTCAATCTCTGTGCACAAGGGTTGGACGTAGCAAAGAAAGTGCCATACCAGGGATTGAACCCACAGTCCTTGCATTCTCAGTCAAGTGATACAACCACTAGTCTATGACACTTATGAATGAGCTTGAAGGGATGGGCGCCCAATTTTTTTTAAAGCTTTTTTTTCTCTCAAAGGGGCTGGGTTGTTCCCATTCTAAAATTAAATGGAATGACATCATACTTTAAAAGAGAAAAACTTGATGCTGTACTTTAATCTTGCTATACAGTGCGTCCCAAAAAGAACTATACACTTTTGACTAGGCTACCAAATTAAAGATATATTGGGGAAAAAGTTTAGATGTATATAAAGCTCATATCCTCAACTATCATTATGACACAAAAAATTCTGAAAATAACGCATTCTTCAGTGAGCAATGCCCACTTTTATGAAGGACACAAAAAACAGCCTGCACAGGAATTCGCTATTCATGTATCCCCTGGGTATGGCATGCCAAGAAGGATTCAAGTAATAATGGAATAAATCAGCTAACAAAGACAAAAATAAACTGAAGTCAGAGCAAAAATCAATGATATGAAAACAAAATGGTGAAAAACTACATTTTGCATAATATTGATTGTTTATTTCTGACTTTTGATATATCTTTCACTCTGTTAGCTGATTCATTCCATTATTTCTTTGAATCCTTCTTGGCATGCCATACCCAGGTGGTAAATGAACAGTGAATTCCTGCGCAGGCTATTTCTTGTGTCCTTCATAAAAGTGGGCATTGCTCAGTGAAGAATGCGTTATTTTCAGAATTTTTTGTGTCATAATGATAGTTGAGGATATGAGCTTTATATACATCTAAACCTTTTCCCCAAGAAATATATATTTTTAATTTGGTAGCCTTGTCAAAAGTGTATAGTTGTTTTTGGGACGCACTGTAGAATGACACTTTGTGATAAATTCAATTTGGTACAAATAGTGTGAAGTGAGCAAGTAGTTTACTTGATGTGAACTGGATAACAACAGATTGCTGACGAGATAAAAACAAGATTTAACAAGAACTATTAATGAATGGACCAGCAACATATTTGATTCATAAATTGGTAAAAGTTGTTCGTTCAGCCTGACCAAAGCCTGTTTTACATTTTCTAAAGAACGGGCCAGGATGTTTTAAGAACTAATTCAGTGTAAAAAAAAGTATTAAGGAGCAAATTTTGAAAACTGAATTACAGCCGACATGTAGAATCCGTTTTATTCTGCTTTGCTTTCTTTTCTACTTTTGGTATATCTGTATACAGTCTGTGTCAAATAAAATGGTACAAGTGGAAAACATTTTTTATAGTATGAAGATTAATCGCCACCTGCTATTGTTTGGTATTTTCATAAAGCAGGAAGATCAGACTTTCACCTGCAATTTTTTTCATTACATTTGGTGTAAGTTGTAATTTTTGAAATATGACTAGTTTCCTACAATCAAGAAAAATCCATTTTTCGCACGCTGTTCCATGCCTTTGTGTATATTTTTCGCATAAGGGCCATGAAGTGCTCCATTCCGATTTGTTTCTCATCGCACAAAATTTAGCATCGGCTTTATTTTGGTACCACATACACACATTATTTGAAAATATTTCACACCTAAATAATTTTTTTCCGACTGAACCATTTTTTTTTACACGAAGTGTTGACGTCATAGTCGCCCGTCGTCCCAGTTACTGGTTCTAAACAAAAAAGCCTGTGCATGAGGTTTAGCATAAATGCGGTCAAGCAACGGGCTAGACTCAGGCACATACACAAACAGGTTTCGGTGCGATCAGGTGCTATTGTTCAACACAAGATTGTTTAGAACCAGCAACCATGACAACACCACCGTTATGACATCACACTTCGGTACTCTATTACATGCTTTTGAGTATTCTTTTTACAAATGGGTTTGTTTGGGTGGTGCATTATAGTTTTTTTTTTATTTATATATTTTTTTCTTTCAATGTACTATTCTTTTGTAATTTCTTTATAATGTTCATAAACACCTGATAATACATATTGTTTGATTATAATACAATTATGATGTGTTTTGATTGGTTAAACTCAGTTTTATATATTTTTTAAGATGATGTGTAATTTTGTAAACAAATTTGTAAATAATGGAAAGAGCCTGCCACTTGGGGCAATTAATACAAATATGATAAATGTATGTATAAATTGATATTATATGTTCTTTTCAGTATATCCCGCATGATATATATGTTTACTCTTCATTGAATAATTTTTCTTCTCATATTTGAAAAGCAGCTTTGGGGGATGGGGAAGCATTTCCAACAAAACATTTACAGCCCTATGTAAAAAAAAAAGTTGCTACACAACAGAAATTTTGTGTAGTGCAAAATTGCATAGCAAAATGTGATGCAATACCAGGAAAATTATTCCCTGCTCTCTCTTTTTTTTTTTTTTTTTTTTTTTTTTTTGTTGTTGGAGGAAAACAAACAATGGGCTCTAATACATACATGTAGCAATAAATAAATGCCGAACGACAAGACAGGAAATTATATTATATCATCAACCAGAAATAGACGTACTGTAGCTGTAGAATGTGTCAAGGTTGAATAATTATGTTCACATTTCATCTGATTATGATGTCACAAAATTGAACAACAAAGGAAACTGGCCAGAAATATAATATGAAAAAAAAAAAATGAGCGAAGAAAATCAGATTCTATCATGATTCAAACCCGAGACCTCCTGATTACTAGACAGGCGCTCTACCAACTGAGCTATGGCAAACCCATGTTGATATTCGTCTGTGAAACCTGCTAACTTGTCAATGCTCAAGTGATCAGAAGCTATTAAAACCTGAAATTTCATGATTTATACTTGGCAAGATATGCGGCATTCTAAGAACCACCATAGGTGTAGATGAATGTGTATGGAGGGAGGGAGGGGCAGGGGTTGTGACCGGTAATGTCGCACAACGCATAATGTCACAATCAGGTCCCGAAAACACAATATTTACGTCTGGGACCAACATTTAATGTCATCATCCAAAAGTCGTGACTTTGATTCGAACCTCGGTTCCATTCTTATCAGTTTGTGGGTTAGAGTTAGGGGAAATAACTGAAATCATTTGAATTGTTAGCATTGTGGAAAAAAGAAAATCAGACTGTGAACTCATGTACATGTAGATCAGACTAAAGGCCCGGTCCCACTGGCGTTTAGGAAGATTTGCGTATGAATTGCGGACAAAATTGGTTTATATTCGTTGAATATCCGCAACATTCATGAAACATGCTTGTTTGAGTTGACTGACATCCGCACAAGTCCGCAATAATCCTCAAGGCACGTTTTTCTGTTCCCAGGATTTTTGAGCAGCTCAAAAATCCTGGGAACGGAAACATCCGAAATGCATACACAATTCACCCCAAATACATACTTAATCTATGCGCTGAATTTCCAGTGTTATCCGCATGGTATTGCGGCTTGGCGGCGGAGTGGGACAGTGCGTAAAACGGATATACAGCGTGTCTATCCCGTCTACATCCCGAACTAAAATAACATGTAGCGAATGCATACAGACTGCCTCAAATAGTGCGTTTGCATTACGTCTGATTTGCGATTAATCCTTAACCATATTCGCTTTTATTCGTGAAATATCCGTTTTTGACTGTCATATTTTCGCTATACATCCGTAATTCGTTTGAGGAAATTTGTCACTTTTGTTGCGGACGAAAGATATTTGTATATGCAACTCATGCGCAATTAATCCTCTCGCCAGTGGGACCGGGCCTTAAGGTTTGAATCCCAGTCACGTCTTTCGGATGGTAATGTCACAGGTTGGCCCCAGACGTAAATAATGCATTTTTGTGACCAGATCGTGACATCAGTTATGCGTCGTGCGACATTACCGGTCGTTACAGGGGTTACTTTACTTTGCTATGATATGTTTATTTGTATAACATTCAACATTCATATGCACAGTCTTCCCATATATATATATATATATACATGTATCATACACATTGGAGTTATACCGCAGTTACATTGACTCTGGGGAGCTCCATACTGCATGTAGTAAACAGCTGTTTTAGGCCATTTTTGTGTACTGTGTTTGTACAAATATAGATGAATTCGGGTTGGGTGATGTTTTGTTTTCTGGCAGCCATAGCTGGGGGGCTTCCAGTATGCGAAACAAAGGAAACTGTACATACATGCATACATACATACACCAAGCTCATATTGCGGATTGGCTGATAGTCAATTGGAAGCACCCCAGTAATGGCGGGCACGTAGAAGGCTCTAGTCCATGAAACGCGGCCCAAATTCGTCTATAGCCAAAATGGCTGTACTCTACGTATCTTACAGGCTCTTTGGTGGAAATGTGACTATGGAATGAATCATATAGTCTGTGGAGTCTAACATACATGTACAGTGTAAATTTCAAACTAAACTGTAGATTTTGTTAAATGCATTACCAAAGTAATAATCTCTTTTAATTGACATACATTGTACATGTAGATTTATTTTATATTTCTTGGTATTAAATTACTCTCTGTCGTCAATGTGTTTGCAAATTCAGCATCAATCGAACGAGTGGATTTACCCCAGATTTTCAATGATAACCTCATTAATGTACACATGTTTCTTGCTACCATTATTTCACACATTTACTGCTGTGTTTTTATTAACTAAATTAGTTAGAGATGATTGGTATAGTGAATTCAAACAGTAAAGAAAGTAAGCTGGTCAGAGCTTTAAATACTTTAACAGCATTATATCAAAGAATGGTATTCTATGTCTTATATAAGATTATGTATAAAAATACACATTCCTGTAAATGTCCTTTAATTCTTTTGCCTTAAAACACATTATATAACACCCTCACTTCACCCATATCATATACTGCATTCTCTTTTTCACGCTGGATGGCATCAAAACGTATTCTTAAATTTGCGCTGCATGTCCGTAAGTGCACAATTGAACCCATTCAACACATGCATAAGATACCATGCCCATATATTCACGTTTTTTTTTAAACTTGCGCCTGCTGATCATCACATGAAATCTGTGAAAATTAACGTAACCTAAATATTTCCATGAGTTCAGTATGCCCAACTACAAGGGCAACAATCAAAAGCACTTTAGTAGTGACCCACATATTTGTAAATTTTCTTCCAACTGTAAAGTCCTACAATGTATGTTTCTTACCATTCTTTAAATAAAGAAAATCTTTAGGAATGTAAGAAATGGAAATAACAAAACAAAAGGATATGCCATGTTCCAACATAATTCTTAAGTATAATTTGTTTTAACCCTCTTTGTGCTATTCTTAGAAAAGGTGAGTGAAATTATGTAGCCATATGGCTACAAAGCACAAAGAGGGTTAACAGGGAATCTTATTACAATGCCCTAGTATTAATAATTAAGTTTTGTTTTATATAAATATAAAACTAATTATTCATAATGTTTTTGTCTTTATTCAGATCAAAGCAACTCAATGAGACAAGTGAATTGTGTTGTGCTTTCATTATGATATTGGTATTTTCCACATTAAAGATATAATATAAAGCACTTATGAACAGTGCCATCTATTATCGCACAAAATTATATTTGTGTTCAAATTTGTTGTTTACTGGGAACTCCTGCAATGAGAAACTATGTCTCTGATACATGTACAATCAACCTTGATTAACTCAAATTTCTGACCTTTTCAAGTCATTTCTATTGTTTGTAACCCTTGAAAAGTCTTCTTTTTTTAAAGTGAAAGCTATTTTCAATCTTGACAGATTGGACTTGGGCAAGGTTGCCTGTTATTACTTGTTGGATGGTCAAAATATTTTATGGTCTGAGTAAGATTTCCCCCATAGAACGGGTTTGTAAAATGAGGAGAGAGAAGTATTAAGATTATAAATATTCAAGTAAACCATTGTCAATTGAAACATGTCATCTGAATAGGTTTAATACAGGAAACATCAGATTTCTTTAGTCAATGGGTTGGAGAATGATCATGATACAATAGTCCTATTTATCATAAAATCAGATGATTGAACAGGATGTAAAGAAGTTAGGGAGATTGAAGATTTTAGAAAGTGTAGATTGTAATTTATATATTCTCTCTTAAGATGGGTGTGGTTAAATTATGTACAAGTGAAGAAGAGATGGAGAGATCACAAGAGGCAATTAAGAGGACTGAGAGAGAGAGAGAGAGAGAGAGAGAGAGAGAGAGAGAGAGAGAGAGGGGGGGAGAGAGAGAGAGAGAGAGAAAGAGGGAGAGAGAGAAAGAGAGAGAGAGAGAGAAATAGGGAGAGTGAGAGAGAGAGAGGGGGAGGGAGAGAGAGAAATAGGGAGAGGGAGAGTGAGAGAGAGAGAGAGAGAAGTAAAGAAGGAAGGATGGAGAGATTTTAAGAAGCAAGGAACATGAGAGAGAGAGGAGGGAGAAGACCGATATTGACAGATGAGCAGAAGAGGGAGAGAAAATAGAAAGTAAAAGAGGAATAGGAAAAAAGATACAAAATAGAGAGTGAGTTACAGGCAAGATCTAAAGTGGGAGAAAAGAGGGGAAGAGAGAGAGAGAGAGAGAAGAACAGAGGAGCAGGAGAGAGGGATGAATAGAAAGCAAGAGAGGAACAGTAACAATAGGTACAAAAGTGAGAGGAGAGAAAGGGAGAGTGAGTGAAAGATAAAAGAGAGAGCAAAAGAGAGGGGCATTTTACGTTGTTCTTCTTGTTCTACATATTTGTATTTTTTACTTCGTGTTCATTGTATGAATGAACCTATTGTACGTGAAAATATTTCATTTTCCCCATTACAAATGCAGCGTGCATTTATGCACGTGTTTATTTTATTTATGTCCTTATTCATTGACACACCTATGCTGAACAAACAGAATTTTTAGCCACACGAGAACATGATTGTAATAACTTGCTTCTCAAGTTTACAATAGCTCTACTTCACTCTTCAGTAGGGATCTTTAGGCCTTGATGGAAAGATAATTGCGAGCAAAATTGTGTGGTTATTCATCGTCATAGTTACCATATCTCTCAAGTCTTGGCTAAAAGTACTTATTTATTTATTTATCAGAAAATGCTGCATTAACAGTTACGTCATATTTATTTGTCCTCTGATAAATGATTTTGATAGCGGGCACGAGCTTTACAGAGTTTTTTTTTTCACTTAATGTAATAATCTTGACTTATATAATCTTTTGATATATCTATATGTATTGGTATATATTGTCAGGGCTTTTATTCATGGTCTCAAACAATAGAGTATAATTGACATTCAGTGGTGAATCCAGGATTTGAAATAGGGGGTGCCTCTGAGAAATGGGGGAGGGGCATAATTTTCTTATTTTTACATGTACAGAAAAAGATTGGTTTTCAAATTGTGGGGGATCGGAGAGGGCACTCATAACCTAAGCTCCCTTATGGATCCACCACTGACATGTCATCAAAACTCCATAAAAGAGCAGCCTCAAATCTCTTTTGTTTCAGAGAAGATCTGCCATGTTCAAAATATACCTGACAAAAATGGATCCCTTTAACCCTTTAGCACCTAACCACTCATGACCGCCCGTCAGCTTACTCACTGAACCGCCCTAAACCGGCCGTTTTATGCACACTATAGTCATGATAATATAAAAAAATATGTGATCAAACATGCCCATACTTTTGTTCATTGCCGTACTGTCCGACTCTGCCCCCAAAATGATGTTTTACGAGTATGATGCAAACACAGCAAAACCCTTTTCGTTAGGGAGTAAGTTGACACTTTTCACGCAGTCTCTAGGTGCTAAAGGGTTAACAGCAAGGTACACATACTCAATACAATCATTAAACATGATTAAAAGTTAGTACAGTTTGTCTTTATTTCACAAAAATTGAAAGACGAGTTGTCAGGTGGTACATTTGAATTCACCATTTATTCCTCGTTGCGTTAAGAGATGGATAAAAAATTGCATTACAAAAAAAAAATCTTAACAAAATAAAATGACTAGCAAAAGCATAATTTTAAATCTCTAACAGCAATACTTTTCACAAGATTGTGTTCTTGATTGGCATTTTACTTTAAAAACTGCTTCTTACAAAATGTCAGCTAAAACATGGCAGATATATATACTTACGTTGTTATTGCGGGGATACATGACTAATTTCAATATAATGAAAACAACTTCCATTAAAAACACCATATTCTATGGATATATTACATTGGATAAATCTGTTGCATAAATGTAATATAATATTCATAGACATTACATTTGGAATAATTTTGCTTTTTACCATACCGATTTTGATTAGATTGTTCTTGGGTATTAGGCATTTAAATTGACAATTAAAATACATAAGCAATATTTCATTTCACATAATCTTATTGAGGGTTACCTAAAAATCAAGAACCTTTTATGATGTAAGATATTGATTTAGAAATGACAACAGGTTTTATTAATATTTTGAAAAGATCATAATTTAAGTTTTGTTGTTTTAATAATGTTCAGTGATTTAAGTCAGTCTTAAAAGACAAAACCGAATGAGTCTGCATAATAAAATCCCAAATAGAGTTTACAATACCATATTTTCCATCATTATTCTGTTATGTAGGCAAATTCCAAGAACACCTCTAAAAGAAACACACACACAAGCACACTCAACCTTCTTCCACCCTGAGCTAATATATTTACATTTACAACTATTTCACTACCATTTTCACCCTTAAACCTACCCTAAACATGTATTCATAACAAATTATCAATATAAAACTTAAATATTAGCATACTAGTTATAATGCACTCGTGGTAAAAGAAGAAAAAAGGCACATACGACAGGAAAAGCACAAGACAATGACCAGTATTCTCGAAGGGAGACTAAAGTTAGTAGGCCTAATAAATATGTCTCGAACAATAGGGTGGGTGACATATTTAGTAGGCCTACTAACTTTATTCACCCTTCGAGAATACCGGCCAACGATATTAAAGATAATAAATTGCAGTATTTAGTTAAACAAAGATATTTCCAACCCAGCTGTATATCAATCAAACACTTAGCACTTTATATAATCCAATGTCCCTTTTAAAATCATGCAATTAACAAAACTGATGTTGTAAATATTCAGTATAGAATCCAAATCCTAAGCTTTGGTTTTCAGGTACTGGTAACAGAGCTGCCCAATACACAAGAACTTTGCAGTATTTTAAAAGCTGAAAATATGTATTTCAAGGAGGAAGTAAATATTTTAATAGAAATGCCATAGGACAAAAACTAAAATTCAACTTTGGACATCAGAATTTTGTAGGAAACCATGAGTATTCTCACTTTTCTGTGTTAAATACTGAAAACCAGTACTCCTCCAAATCTCACTATATAATTCTCATCCTCAACTAGAGTTTCATATACATTGCTTCAAAGTTTCAGTTTATCTGAACGATTATCATTCTTGAGGTTTATTATCATTTTAATCCATTATTCTGATGGTTCAATTCTGTGCAAATTAAAAAGCTGGTAAAAGACAATTTGCTGAAAGTTTTCACAATAATATTTGTAAGGACAATTAAAGGGGAAGTTCACCCTGGGTTTAATTTGGTTTTAAAAAATGCAGAATTATAAAAGAAAAATATTAGTGAAGGTTTGAAGAAAATCGACCAAAGAATAACAAAGTTACGAATATTTAAAGTTTTGATTATGTGACGTCACGTGCCAGCTGCTATCCTATTTGTTATGTAATGTAAATTCCATAAAGTGTCATTTTTTTTAGAAGATTATTAGTTATTTCACTTGTACGGTAGATATATCATCAAACCTATGTTCATATACATGCCTCTATCAAATTGACCAATTCCCTTATCAAGAACCATGAAAAAAGACAAATTTATGGAATTTTCATACACAACACATGAGAGAGCTGCTCGCACGTGACGTCACAGAATCAAAACTTTGGATATTCATAACTTCGCTATTTTGAGTTTGATTTTCTTCAAACTTTCACTTATATCTTTCCTTTATTTTCTGCATTTTTTAAAACTATTAAAATTCATGGGTGAACTTCCCCTTTAAATGATTTGTATTACTATAATATGGGTTCTGAAAACCTAATTGTTTTGGAGGCATGAGTTGTTCGGTTGCGAGGAACATTTTTTTTTTTTTTTTTGCATGTGGGATTCAAGTGAATTCGAGAGTAAAATTACATACCATAAGATTGAGTTTTATATAAAGAAAGATTAAAATTACACATCATCAGCTTGAGTTTTATATAAACTGTGAGTAAAATTACATACCAGTAAAGTGAGTTATCACCAGATTGAGTTTTATGTAAACTGTGAGTAAAATTACTTACCATTAAAGTGAGTTGTTGGTAAAAAAGAGAGTAGAAATATTTACCTTTAATATGAGATGTATTTAAACATAGATAATTTAATGTACAACCCATTGTATAGTGCTTTTTGTCATGTTTAGGTTAGTTTAACCATAGATGTAATACCTGTAAACTCACTATTAAAAAAAAAAAGTACATTAACGATACATGTAATTATAAATAAATGTATTAAAATTCCTTCCCCAAAAATAGTACCACATATATTTATACATTTATATCATAATACAATGTATGTATTACTTCTATAGCAATATAAAGGATTTCTAGCATTCATAAAAAGTTGACTGGGCTAAAAATGGATTACTTTAACCTTAAATGTTTCATTTCACGTTTTATAAATAACATAGATATTCAGCATATATTACCCCATCAAATATTTCATTTTATCAAACAAGCATCAATGAATTTCTTTTAAAAGGATAAATACAGTACGCACATACAGTGTACTATGTACATTAATATAATATAAAATATGGGAATATAAGAAATATTTTTGCTGTAACTCCTATTGTGTTAGATTTTGTATACTTTTACATATAAATATTCAGAGAAATAGAGGATTCCATGAGGACCATTAGATTAAATTTTGAAATAATTCCTCAAAAACAGGAAAGGTTGGCAGCCATGGTCAAACTGATTCTTCTTGAACCAGTCGGAAGTCATACAGCTGTACATGGATTGCACTGGGACGGAGTTGGGACGTTGGTGTGCGATTATTCCTCTACCTCAACCAGGAGGCCGTCTGTGTCTAAAGTTACTTCATGGACAGTCACATCTTGGGTTCCCTGTAAAAAAGAGAGAGAGAATGACTGGTGTGATTAAGAACTATCATCATTATCATTATCAATATCATCCTTCATTTTCTCCTTTTTGTCATCATTACTGCCAGTATAATGGTAATTATCATCACCATCATCAGCATCACCATGATTAACAACATCATCATCATCACCATCAATAAAATTATCATCACCATCATTATCATTATCCTCATCATCATCATCACTATCATCACCATCATCATCATCACCATCATCATCACCATCATCAAAATCATTGTGATCTTAGCAACCCATCCCATGGCTACAATGTATCTTCGTCATTATCATCATTATCTTTACAACTATTTGCTATCAACTTCATCCTGGCTCACCTCAATCTCAGCTATGATCTCTCTGATCTTGGTCGCTTGGTTTGGTTCTTTTGTCAAGACATACATGAAACCTCCTCCTCCAGCGCCTCCAAGGACCTGACCATGAACGATTGGTTTCAGAGCAGACATCATCTGAGTGACGATACGAGGCTCACTCCCTGGTGCCATCACCTTCTTCTGACACCAGTACGTATCCATGCACTCACCAACCTTCTCAAAGTTTCCTGAAAGATTCATCAATTGATTAAAGTGAAATTATTGTTTCATCATGACATTGGAATGTGAAAGACACTGTAGAAAAGTGATTTGGAAAGGTTGATACAAGTTCACCTAAGCGTTATTTTGTGCTGTGATGTTTTGGAATTGCCTAAATAATAAGAAAGATTCTTCAATCAATTTACTATTTTTAATTTTTAGCTAAATTTGTAAGAGAACAAATACTGTTATTATTTCGTATGCAAACAACCAAGGGGATCCAACCAGGGGGATCCAAGCTTCCAGGATTAATGCCTTACAAAAAGGTAGACATGTATTTTCCCATCCCAGAGCCTTTTTTTATAGCCATTTTTTTCTAAGATTTCTAAACCAGATGATGTGTATGATTTGCAGGAGAGAAATTTTTCAATCTTTGCATTCCTTGAGTAAGTGGAACTTTCATTCAATCTAGGCAATTATACTTATCTTCTGAATATCTATTTCTAATTTGCACACTTATATTAAGTCTTACAAGAGTTTTAAATTGCTCTAAATTGTAAAGGTAATCTCTGCCACTAATCATTATCATTATCGCAAGATATATATATTTTGTTCATACTATGTCATATGTTTAAACACATTAGCACCTAGAGACTTTTTTTTTGCGATATTCCTCAACATGTTCTAATGGAAAATTCATATATTCGCTCCACACAAGCATAACTTTTCTGTCCTGAATCTGACTTAGCTAGTAGGTAACGCAAAATATATATGGGCATGTTTTACCATATATAATGAATACAAATATGACTATAGCATGCAGAATACAGAGGGGGCAGTTCAGTGAGTAAGCTGATGGGCAGCTTTGGGCAGCTTAGGTGCTAAAGGGTTACATCCATTTCTCCTATCTGTAAACATACCATCTTGCAGAGCTTTGGCACATTCCTCTGCATTCTCTATTAGTTGTTGACAGTTCTGTACAATGAGAGTCTGCCTGGCATACCAGTTACGAATCACATCCTGCAATAGATTCCTGAAAACAGACAATTTTATGAGGGTTCTGATAAGGCATTTATCATATAATAATATTCTATTCATGTTTAGCACACATCACATCAAACACAATGTGGTAACAAATTGCTTTGAATGTTATCATTATTAATCTTCAAAAAGATAACTCATTGCACTACAAATTCAGTGTTGGTATAAAACTCCTGAAAACTGACATAATACAATTAATATTTAGTTTCTTTGACGGAAAAGAATAATTATCGTAAACAAATCTTCCCAATCAGCCTGTCTAGATTATTATTCATCCACTAAGACAGAGAATCACTATCATGATCATGTTTTCTAAGGGAAAACATAGGGCCATGCACAGTTAATCCCGAATAGTACAGCATTCCACTGGGCGCCATTTTTTGTATGCGCACTTAAGTTTTCAAAGCACCAGCAAATAGAGATTTATCTGCCATGTAACCTCATGATTCCACGCATCAAACACTGAGAACTCAGAAATATTGGGTGAATATTATATTAAGCGTTCTTCACAAGAGACAGCTACAGCTACCTACTCCTCACCTAGCTAGTCGAGTTTTACCGGTGTAGACCAAGATGAAATGTTTGTTGAAGTAGTCCTGGCTCTCTGCGCTGATGGGAACAGAAGAGATATGGACCCTACATGGTAGACCAGGATTGGTACGTCCTATGTTGATCCGGGGTGTTAGACCTAAAGGGCAGAAGGGAAAAAATCTAAATTTTCTATTGTCCGAAACAAAGGTGAAACAGAAATTCTTTTTGCCCAATAGACCTTATGCATATGACGTCATAAATTCATAGCGCCCTCCCTCGTGGGGGGGGGGGGATATGGGAATAGGCGTAAAAGAAGTTGTCAGAGATACACCAGTTGCTTTCACAAATGGGTGTAAGGCAATAGCCTCAGCCCCCAACTATAGGGCTATGAAGACAATGCATAAGGTCTATTGATCATGGGCCCAGCAGCCACTGAGCAGCGCCAGATTAACGTTGCTCTATCCCTTTCTTGTTGAATGCTAAACAGGTTAGCAGCAACTCCAATTTTGTTAAAGTCTTTTAGTATGACGTGGCCAGGGAACGAACTCGCACCCTACTAATTATGAGGCAGACGCTCTATCCATAAACAAATTCATTATTTCCCATTTCATGTATAAACCTACCTCCTACTTGATCCTGCCATCCTCCTCCAGTCGTCATCATCTGTTCAAGATGAAGAACCTACAATGAAAGCAAACAATGTCTATTAATCTCAATTATAATCATTATCATCTTTGTAAAAATAATTATTGCAATCATCATCATAACAAGAATCATATAGAATTAGTCTTTTCTGCAGACCCAAGAACTGAACAGATAACAAGATCTTTATTATCATAATCATCACAATATAACCATTAATATCATCTTTATATATCTTAAACTTATTAGCATCTTTTAAATATAAACATACATACTGTCATGTAGTTATCAATCTCAAACAACTTTTAAAATCGTCTTTATGAACAATATTATTACCATCAGTATTATCTTTGGAGTAATCATCATTTTAATCATCAGTTTCTCATAATCATAATCATCATCACGTCATCATCATCATCATCATCACTATCATCATTATCGTCATCATCATCACCACCACCACCGTCTTAACATCATCATCATAATCACCACCACCATCATTATCATCATCATTATCATCATCATCACCATCATCATCATCATTATTACCAACATCATATCATCACCACCGCCATTATCATCATCATCATCATCATCATCATCATCATCATCATCATCATCTTTATCATCATCATCATCATCATCAATATCTTCATCATCATCATCATCATTACCATCATCATCATCATCACCATCATCATCATCATCATCATCATCATCATCATCATCATCATCATCATCATCATCATCATCACCATCATCACCATCATCATCATCATCTCATCACCATTATCATCCTAACCATTATCATCGTCATTATCATTATTGCCACCACCATCATCATCATCATTATTATCATAAACACTGCTATTATTGTAACAACATCACCTTTTTCATACTGAAAATCATCATCAATTCTAAAAATCTATCAATTGCAGATGTTCAAAAACAAAATAAGATTCTTTTCTTACAGCATGAATAAGAGAATCGTGATCATAGGTCTTTCCTGAAACTCTCCACAAAGCAGCCATTACACCGCCGGCTAAGATGCTACTGGTCCCAAGACCTACCAAAGAAAATGAGCAACAAATATTATATTCTAATGAGTAATTAAATTTCATTTCATTTATTTGTCTAAATTAAAAGTACATGGATAACTGGTTGAAACAATATGCTTCAACTCATCATCATTTGAAAAGCTAAATCATCAAAAAGCTAAGATGCTTCATGTACTCATATCAAGAGCTACAAAACAAGAAGAACAACAATTATATTCAAGAAGTTAAGATGCTACTGTTCCAAAGACCTAACAAACAAGATGTTTACAAAACATTGTATTTTTATATATTTCATAGGTGTAAACCCAAGTCATCATATCAACTAACAAATATTTAGCCCCTGTTACATTATAATTCAATTTGTTACTTCAATTAAAATTTCCACTCTACATACATTGTACCTACATACTCTTTCTGTTTCCCATGTCATTATATGTGGCAATTGCCATTTAGTTTTTTTAAAGATGAAATTTAGTTGCTAATTCCAAATTAAGAGTCTTTTAATATCACTCACATAATAAAACGTGATAAACCTTCAAGGCTAAACCTAATACAGTTTA
The DNA here is from genome assembly GCA_940671915.1 of Paracentrotus lividus. Classification (NCBI taxonomy): domain Eukaryota; kingdom Metazoa; phylum Echinodermata; class Echinoidea; order Camarodonta; family Echinidae; genus Paracentrotus; species Paracentrotus lividus. The sequence continues at coordinate 11,709,530 of CALNVZ010003014.1, forward strand.
GAGCATAAACATTTTCCTTTATCCTGAATTATTTGGTACTAAGAATTCTACTGACCTGATCCCCTGGGTAGGTTTGCCCATGTCTGGAGAACAAAACCTCCTCCATATCTCTGCTCTAACTGATCTTTTAGGCTCTGACTGCTGGGAAAGGTCACGACCTCTGCACAACAGAAGGCTGCCTTCAATAATGCTCCTATCAGAAAAACACAGCAATTAAAAGAATATTTTATCAATCTGTTTTTCATTTCATTGAATTGAAGTGAATAGAAGGTTTTATTATCATTTCATCGCAGCCAGTGGCTGAATTGACAAAGATTTAAAGAGTAAGAGTAAAGAGTAAAAAACATAATATATAAACATTAATAGTAAAATGTCAAATTTCATGACATATGTAGGGGCAATTCCATAAAGTATGTAACTTCAACCTCCTACATGTATATACGGGACTTTCCTGAAATAATTTGCCCTAAAGTTTGCTTTCCAGTTTATATAAAAAGGCATAAAGCTCCCGTATTATCATTCCATGGTCAGCTCATGAAATGAAGTTAAGATGGAGGTCGAATGTACAAAAAGGTTGGTTATTTGATGGAATTGCATGGAGATATTTTGCTAGATACAGCAAGAGCAATGAAGATGACTTATTTAGATACCTTCTGCGAACTAGACTCTTTAGACCCTGTTACGACAGGTAATGTCACACGACGCATATTGTCACAATCTGGTCACAACAACGCATTATTTACGTCTAGGACGAATATTTGATGCCAATGTGACATTACTGGTTGTTACAGGCCCTACCTACACCACCTTCAACCAGGACCCTCTTAGGTCTACATAACACTGTTACTACTTATAGACTGTCATACCAGACCCCTTCCCTAGGACCAAGACCCCCTTACAAATGTAGGTCTACAGAGCACTGTTACTGTACTTATAGACTGTCTTACCTGCTGCTTGTGGATTAGTGTAGTTGGCAAGGTCCTTCAGTTCTTCAGACTATCTCTTGATTACCAGACTCATTCCCTAGGACCAAGACCCCTTCCCTGGGACTAAGACCTCCTTAGGTCTACAGAACTATGTTACTACTTATAGAATGTCTTACCTGCTGCTTGTGGGTTAGTGTAGTTAGCAAGGTCCTTGAGTTCTTCACAGACTACCTCTTGATTACCAGACTCCTTCCCCAGGACCAGGACTAGTTTGGGTCTATAGTACAGAGATTAAAACATAGCACATTTACTGGTGAAGAAAAAATTCTCCTGGTAATTATATAAAAGTTGAAAATGTCAGCTTAAAATCAATTCTTGAAAGACATTATTCACATTCAATCCCACAGTTACAATTGCTTAAAAGTCTCTTTATATATTCAGGGTAAAGATTAGATTGTGTGACATTTGCTCTGGCTCCTATTTTAATGCCATAAGCTACATTTAATTGAACTAATTAAATAAACCCAACCCTGGACTGAAAAATATAGCATGCTCTAAAGCTAATTTAAAACACTATTACAAATCTACCCCTAGATTTTAGACCAAATAAAGTTCAGAGCAATTTTTCGGGGGAAAAAATGTATTGTCACTGAATACCTTGTAGGATTTTTTCATATTGAGTACCAGGAATATGGAAGATCAGACTCTTGTCGTTTGAGTCTTTCACCTTTCTAATTATTTTACTCCTCAACAAATCACCAATTGCATTAATGAGGATGAGAAGAAATTATTTGGTCCAAGCAGTGGACTATTAAAATGGCTATCCAAAATTAAATCCCATAACTGGGGCAAAGATAAAGACCCATGTTTTATGCGCTAAAAAAGCATGAATTATGATTCCAAGACATTTTCTCCACTGTAAATTCCACACAATAATCGAATGACAAAATTCAACCCTGGACTTTACATTATACCCTACCCTACACCTAACTCTCAACCTAAAATATAACCCTATTGCAACCCTAGCCCGTCATCTTAGATGAAACAAGATGAATCCTCGACCGCGCACGGTCGAAATATATGCCTCCGCCATTGCCAGATCAGAAATAAATGAAAAATTCATCTATTCATTTTCCTTTATACAAAGACATCTTTGACCTTGACATTGACCTTGCAACCCAAAATTTATGTGACCCTTAACCTTTGACCTAGGTACTCCATAGTAGTCTACTACCCTTAAGATTGAAGCTTGCATCTCAATTGCCTCTTGAGATATCTCAATAATGAACTCAATACATGGAATTTCACATTTTGACCTCCATGACCCTTGAACTTTGACCTACATAAGCCATAATCTAATCAGACCATCTTGATATTGTGATACATACTACCCTAAGTTTGAAGCTGATGCGTTAATTGGTTCTCGAGATATCGCGATAAAGAACTCCACACATGGAATTTCCCAATTTAACCCATATGACCCTTGACCTTTGACCTACATACTCCAAAATCTAATCAGATCATCTTCCTATGGTGATATATACTACCCCTAAGTTTGAAGTTGATACCTCAAATGGTTCTTGAGATATCGCGATAACGAACCAAATACATGGAATTTCACCATTTGACCTGTGACCCTTGACCTTTGACCTACATACTCCAAAATCTAATCAGATCGTCTTCCTATGGTGATACATAATATCCCCAAGTTTGAAGTTGATATCTAAAGTAGTTCTTGAGATATCGCGATAACGAGCAAACGGGACGTACAGACGTACGGACGGACGGAGGGACAACCCGAAAACATGATGCCTCCAGCACCACCTTCGGTGGCGGAGGCATAATAAAGCCTGGAACAATCAGGAGCAAATGATGCATCACTTGAATTATTCTTATTATTATTATCATTGATACATACATGCTTAGATCAGTTATTATCTAAACAATTATATGCAAAGGACAAAATATTATTATAAGTACTAGATATAAGCCATATATACATAGACTCGCCCTCTTTTATTTGTCTCTTTTAAATCTCTATGTTGTTGCGTTTGTTTTATGTTATTTTTCCAATTTCATTCAATGACTTATCACCACTACGAAGGGAATCTATACTCTACAAGCATAGCTTTTTAGTAGATTTCCCCAGATTTCACTCTTCTATCATCTTGTATTGATCAATCTATGCATGTATTTTATTTGATGAATGTACTTTTTGTTGTATATTTTTGTATTACAGTGTGTATCAAATAAAAGGTAAACCATTTTTAGAGGGCCCATATTCGAAGCTCATTTGTTTCTGCTATTACGTAACACATAATTAAAGACGAACTCTTCACCTTTCCAATGATACCTTTTTTTAAATCATTAATAAAAAGCATAATTGAGTAAATTGCAAATGAAGATGGCAGGTACAGAGTCTATTTTTTCAAGTTTTAAGAAAATGAAACAAGACTGAGTGAATGCTGTCCCTGCTGTCCCAGAGCGTTAAATATGATAGTGTTTGATGATGCGTGACTCCTTTGAAAGCATCCACTCAGTCTTTCATCCTTTGTCAAAAACTTGGGGGAAAATGGATTCTGTACCTGACATCTTCATTTGCAATTTATTCAGTGATGCGTTACTATTATGATTCGTCTTCAACAATATGATAGAAATAAATACCCAAAGTGGATGAGCTGGGAATATGGCTCCTCCAAAAATGGATTACCTTTTATTTGATATGCACTGTATATTTGTCATGTGAAATATGAAATAAACTAAACTGAAACTGAGACTTACTCTGGTATTCTCTTGACCTTTGCCCCTATCTTCTTCTCTCCATCTAAGAGAATAGCTGCATCTACTACTGCTCCTCCAAACTCATAAGTGATTGGTGGAGTGTCGGTCCAACCTCCTGATAGATCAATACGTGAGGGGCACAGAGCTGTCACCCACTTACCCATCGGTGGTAGGTCACAGGGACTGGTGTTGATGAACTGAAATGGTGACAGATTTAGTGTTGTTTCTGATCACTTTGTTTTTGGTTCATAAGAATTAAATGTATTCAAATCAAAGTTATCAAAGATATGAATCTATGTGAGTTTGGTCTATGTTTTTAGAGACTATACATTCCCCATCTAGCTATGTTAACCCTTTGAAAAGAGTTTCATCTTTGTAATCACTCTCTTGTATACTCAGTCCTCAATGGGAGAATTACAAACATACATAACCTTCAAAGCATGTTAATGAGATCTATCAATAGGCAATGCACTTTGTGTCAGTTATTCAGACCATAGAGTAAAATAAAAAAAACTATCTATACTGCCAAAGACAGTGTTAATTTGGTATTCAATTTTGTTCAGCATTAAAGGATAAAAATAAGCTTGAACTTGGTACACACCTAATTAAGTGTTACCTTTTAATTACAATCCCTGAGTACCAAAGAAAGTACAATTAAATGCCAGGACAAGCAAAATACATGTAAATGAGAGTTTCTCTATGATAGCATTCTTTATAGGCAAAGTTTCACTGTATAGTATCATAGCTCATGTTCAAACTGTTATAATGGTCAAATTTACTATTCTTGATACGTTACCTCTTCTTACCAACTAGCTAAATTACAATATGCTCAAAATTCTGCTGCTTGGGTACTCAGTGGAACTTCCAAGTTCTCACACATCACTCCTGTTCTCAAAAATCTTCATTGGCTCCCAGTATCCAAAAGAATAGGATTAAAAAAAAAAAATATATAAAGGAATACCTGGAAGGCACTTCATGATCGGGCCCCAAAATTACTTGCAACATCTCATCTCATAGTACATTCCTTCAAGAAATCTGCGCTCTACAAATTCCAAACAGCTAATTGCCCCCAGAACGTCATCCTTGCTAGGAGAAAAGGCTTTCTTGTGTTCAGCCCCATTTCTGTGGAATGCTCTTCCACTGAGGATCCCATCAGCAGAATCCTTAGTTAAGTCAGATCTGGAGGGCATTTCATCAAAGGACTTGTCAGACATTTTATCCGACAAATTTGCTCTCAGCCAATCAGATACAAGCATTTCAGTAGCTTATAACAGTTTGTCGGATAAAACGTCTGACAAGTCCTTTCATGAAACGCTCCCCTGAAGTCCTACATGGTCTCTCTTTATTTTCGTTAGATTGTAAAACTGTATATGTTTTTGCCACCTTCTCCCTAAGTTTTCATTTCCTCTTTAATGTTCCCTCTATACATGTACCTCCGAATAGTTTCTGCTAGATAAATAACGTATTAAAACTGCTGTATTTATTATTATTATATTATACCTGTCTAGCGGACATGACGGCATGCCTGATGAGAATCTGTGTGGCGCCCTCATAGTGTCGTGCTGCTCTCATCAGCCTATCAGGACGATCTAACCATTGAGAGCGATGGTTGGCAAGGGAACGGATACCATCTTGCATCTTACCAGCCTGATATGACATCAATCAAGACAAAGAACATTGTATACATGTAGATAACAAAAGATCTGGGGGTGTTTCACAAAAAGTTAAGTAGACTTAAAAATTGCACCTAAATTGCTAATTTCATGCGTTATATTACGCATCACCCCATTGGACCGACCATGCTCAAGGAATGCGCATCATTGAAACTCTATCAATGAGATTGCGTTTGTAAAACACCCCCTGGAGATGATAATGGCATAAGTAAATCTTTTTGCCAAATTGAAATAAAAATTCACAATTTTACGAATACATGCATACACAAACACATCTTGTTTATAATTTATAGCTGCGAATTCCACCTCGAAGGGCCTGATATAACATCAATCAAGAAAGAAAACATTGTATAGATAATTAAAGTTCTGTGCCCTGTACCACAAAGAGATATGATTGATAAAATGTTACGATTTTTTTTTTTTTCTCAGTAGCCTTACCATGGACAGGGTGCTCCAAGGTTGATGATCTTAATCCCAGCCCTAGCCCTAACCCTAATCTTAATCATATACTAATCCTAATCCATGACTGTACTTGCGTTCAAAATGAGGCTACCGAGGAAAGAAATCAATCATAACTTTTTATCAATCATAAGTCATTATGTTACAGGGCACTGATTAATGATAATGGCATAAGTCCAATTTTTGGCCAAATTGATTCACAAATACAAAATTTTACTTGTATCCACAGACCCATCTAGTTTAAAAGTTATAGCAGTAAATTCCACCTTGAAGTGCCTGAAATGAAATTTGTGCATGAGAAAAGCTATAAGACACTTTCCTCCATGGTGCAATTTTATGTAATGTTGTGTTGTTTAAAATATAAGATCCATTTAATGTTTAACATCACTAATAAATTCATATTTGTCAGTGAGCTTTGCTATTTTCACAGATGTGTTACATTTAAAGATAGTCTTGCTATTTCAAATATAATTACTTCGAAAAAGAGAAATTGATCTCCATCTGAGTATTCATTTATTATCTACAACAAAAGTCTCAGCACTACTTGCTCCGATATAGCAGATGATGATGATACCAACCTCAAGTAACTGGAAGGCATCATTCCATGTTTTGTTTCCTCCGGGTCCGCTCCTTAGACCACCCTTACCACCTGCCATCGTACCCAAGACATAAGCTATACACGCCAGGCAACGGGCTGCTATACCAGCTGAATTGCACTGACACGCAACTAGGTTAAGAAAGTTAAAAGTTGAAAGTTCATTTATTTTCACTCAATCATTAAAATACATTGTACATATAATAATGTGAAATCTACAAAAACAATAATACAGAGACTTTACAATTATAAACAGAACACATAAACAGTGTACATCAAAACAAAAGTATAATGTATGGAAAAGAGCTAAAAGGAGAAATATCTTTATAAAAGAATTTGACACAAAGTGCTAGATAGAGAGAGAGAGACAGAGAGAGAGAGAGACAGAGAGAGAGACAGAAATAGAAATATATACAGAGAGAGGAGAAGAGAAAGAGAGTTAGATAAGAAGAGAGAGCAAGACATATAAAGAGGGAGAGGGGGGGGGGGGGTAAAGAGAAAGAGCGGAGATATAGAGACAGAAAGATAGATAGGGAAAGAGAGAGAGTGAAGCAGAAGATTAGAAGAGTAATGGTGTTGATATGAAGGAAAGAAAGAGAGGAAGAGAGAGAGAGGGATAGAGAGATAGACAGACGTATAGATAGAGAGAAGAGAAAGAAGGAGGGAGAGAGGGGGAGATAGTAGATAGAAAAAAAGAGAAGCAAAAGATAAGGAGAGCGATGGAGTGATACGAGAGAATGAGAGAAAGATGGGAATATAAATGTAACAGATTATGTGATAAAGAGATAAAATACGATACACATAAGAAATATGAAGAAAAAAAGAAGACAGCAGTAAAAAGACAGACAGAATTAAATGTGAACAAAAACATTAAAGCTGGATTATATTCTTTTGAAAACTTCATGCATATGTACATAGAAATAAATATCAAATTACCATAAGGATTTTTATATCAAGTGAATACATCAATGGAAAATTTGTGACAACGTGAATAGAGTTACTGAGCTGTTGTGCATAATGATTTATGAATTGTTTTATGTTGTTGTTAACACCTTTATTTTCACTGGTTTATTTTTTCATGCTTAGCAGCCATGCAGGCTCTTATATCTGCTCTGAACACTCTCCTACGAAAACGTCTAAGCTTTTTTTATTCCTGTGTTTTCTTCATTTTGCTGATCTTCATACAAAATCACCAAGAATTTACCATTCATGTTTCTGATTTTTCAGTATACCTTGTGATAAAGAATAATTTAAAATAGTTTTCTTACTAGAGTCCAATGTATCTAGCATCTGCTGTCCACATCCTTCAACCACAGTGCTCTTCAGGAATGGAAGAATACCTTCATTACGGCTATTCATCAAGACATATTCCACTTGCCTCAAACCAACATCTATGAACATCTCCCTGTTTAGAGATTAAAAATAATACATTTCCGTAGTAACAAAGGAATGGTAGAATGCCTTCATTCAGGCTTTTCATCTATCCAATCTTGAAGAACATCGTAACATTCAAGAAGAGAAAGAAAGAGACATGGGAGTAGCAGAGATGCCAACCCTATGGAATAATTTTATCATTAAAGACCGTTGACGGAGTAAATACAACCTTACATCGATTGAAAGCTAAGTAGGCGTATAACATAAATACCCCCAAAATAAATTAAATTTTCATAACAGTATTCATAAAAAGATGATCGAACCTCAACCAGGCCATCCCTCCCAAGTACTCGTAAAAGTACCCCTATTATATAATGCGGCTGATGACGTCAAAGAAGTTTCAGGGAATGCTACTGCCAGGCATGATTGGGTTTCGCCTTTAGAAAACACGTTTGTATTGCTATGTCAGAACAATAGAATTCTAGCACACATGGGGTCTATTGTTCTGACATAGCAATACAAACATGTTTTCTAAAGCCGAAACCCTATCATGCCTGGCAGCAGCATTCCCTTAAACTTCTTTGACGTCATCAGCCGCATATTATAATAGGGGTACTTTTACGAGTACTTGGGAGGGATGGCCTGGTTGAGGTTCGATCACCTTTTTAATGAAATACTTTCTAAATGGAAGATAAAAATGCTTAAATTGGGAATTGTTGTATTAGGAAGAAATATTAGCTTTCGTTTTATATGTAATTTTGGTTTTCATTTCTCGGTCCGGTCTTGGACTTTAAAAATTAAAAATGGTTGAAACAGCTGAAACAAATATTTTGTTCAGAAGAGAATGAAATGCAATTTGGAAAGAAATAGCTTTGGATGCAAATTCCAAAAAATTGAATGACATAGCAAAACGTTATCTCATGAGAAGTCATTTGGTTCAGCTGATCCAAATATTGGGTTTAGTTTTATTTTTTTGTAGGGTTGGCATCTCTGGAATAGTATGGCTGAGACAAATTTGATCATTCAAAAGGAGGCATAGGAGTTACATGGCAGTAGTAATTGTCGTTGTTTTGGTTCTTTTTATGGAGCTGTCATACATAATATGAATATTTATGCCATTAAGGCTACAAAATATTTGGTCTCTCAAAAAGAGTTGAACAAACCTTCTCCATTGGAATTCTGTTGACATATCAATATTGGTCATAATCTCTTCCAGAGACAATCGCCATGACGACCTCCATCTTTGTAGCATGTCCGCATCCTTCTCCCCATTCAGCAGCCAGAGGGCCTCCTTCATGCCGATAGAATTCTGGCAAGCCATCACTGGGAATAGCTTTGCATTGTACAATGTGCGTTCATAGTCAGACTAGGAACGAGAAAGAGCGATTACAGGTCAATTTAATCTTGAAATCTCCCAGATCTTCAAGTAATAAGTATGAACCTATTGAGGACTGAGACTGAATGTACATTTGTGTACTTGGGCTGATATATAAGGGAAATGTGTGTTATAGCCAAATCAGTTCGCCTCCAACATGTTAAGGGAGGGCCGGGATTTATAGGAATGTAAATCAGACTCAATCTGAATGTCAATTATCTCATTCTACATGTAAATATTAAAGAAAATCTTTCTTAATATCATTAACATTCTATTTAAAAAAAAAATAAATAAATAAAAAATCTCAACCTTTTTTTTTCCTATTTTAACCTAAATCTGCAAGTGAAACTTGTATTTTCCTTCACAGACTCTAAGTTTAATCTCAGATGAAAACTCACTGGAAATTTTCAAATATTTCCTTTTCAAAATAAAATTCTACTACATTTGATATGATTATTACCATTACCATCCAAGGTGAGTTACAAAATGCACTTCTCACAATGTTTATGTAATGTGGCGTTCCACAAGGAACTGTGATCGGACCTCCTTTTTTTAAGCTTAATGCTAACTCTATACCTTCACCCATTTGATATCATGTATTATTACCAAATGAGTAGCACATAGATCCTCCTTATCTTCTCCAGTCCTAGTCAGGAAGACTATCCAAGGTGAGTTACAGAATGTACTTCTCACAATGTTTATATAATGTGGTGTTCCACAAGGATATGTGATAGGACCTCCTTTTTTCAATATAATTTATGATATGATTATTACCAAATGAGTAGCCCATAGATCCTCCTTATCTACTCCAGTTCTAGTCAGAAAGACCATCCAAGGTGAGTTACAGAATGTACTCGTTCCTTTCACAAAGGGAGTCTGAAAATGACACAAAAATGAACATTTAAAAACAGTTATACTTCAAATAGTTTAACACCTTTAAAATGAACAAATATGTGATATCAAGATTTTTTGAAAATATAGGAAGATTAAAGTCTTGAAGAAAAAAAAGTATTTTGGAGCAAAATTCCATTCCTAGAGGAATCATTGATCAACACTGACTATGACAAGTTTGAATTTTGTGAGACATCGTTTAGAGCAAGTGCCATGCGGGTCCATCATAGGTGGATACCGGCGCTATACAAGAAAATAAGATAAGATAAGATAAATCATCATCATCATTGAAAACAATGAGTCATCCCTCGCAGCTAAGGAAAATGTTGAGCTCCTTGCACGATCAAGAACGATTGGTTTGCTCAACCAAAAAATTAAACGGGTACCAAGGTTCTTGGCTGGCCTGCTATTAGTTTTCATTCTCTTAGGGTCACATCAATTCACCCCCACTCTTTTATTGAAAATTTATATGGAAACAAGATGAATCCTCGACCGCGCGCCGTCGAAATATATGCCTCCGCCAATTGCCAGATCAGAAATATACAGCACATTCATCTATTCATTTTCCTTTGTACAAAGACATCTTTAACCTTGACCTTTGACCTTGTGACCCCAAACCATATTACATCATAGTCCCTCCTAAATTTTTTACCTACACACTCCAAAATATAATAAGATCGTCTTCATATGGCGATAACTAACACAATACATGAAATTTCACAATTTAAAGTCTATGACCCTTGACCTTTGACCTACATACTCCAAAATCTGTTCAGATCATCTTCCTATGGTGATACATACCATCCTTAAGTTTGAAGTTCATATCTCAAGTGGTTCTTGAGATATCGCAATAACGAACTCAATACATGGAATTTCAAAAGTTGACCTGTGACCCTTGACCTTTGACCTACATACTCCAAAATCTAATCAGATCATCTTCCTATGGTGATACATACCATCCTTAAGTTTGAAGTTGATATCTCCAGTGGTTCTTGAGATATCGCGATAACGAACAAACGGGACGGACGGACGGACGGACGGACGGAAGGACGGGCGGACAACCCGAAAACATGATGCCTCCGGCACCACCTTCGGTGGCGGAGGCATAAAAAATACCATATTCAGTAGGTTAAATTATGATATTGAAGAAATGCTCTTATGAAAAGACAATAATCATTTATAACAGCGTACAGGACAATTGCCCATAGTCTGAAATTTCAAAGAAAATATTGAAGACAGTTTTAGAGTCGTTTGTTTTCACTGTTTTAAGATAAGAAATGACTAGCATTTGATCTGAAACTTTCAGTATTTAATTTAAAAGTTACCAAATCCCTTTAAAGAAAATATTGGAGGCAGTCTCTCACCATGATAGTGTCAAACTTTCCCATGACTGTATAGACCCTTGTCTTAATCCGAGGATAGTGACCAAGACAGAGGTTAAAACCTTGCAGGAATACACTGGTATACTTACATTCTCAAGAATTTTATAGTAGAAAGTTCCACTGACAATAATTGCTCTTCAAAGACCCCCATAGTGATAATATGACAAAAAAAGCTGATATGTTCGGGACCCAAACATTTATGCACATGTACGTGTAGTCCCTTACATGCATTTTTGAGTAAAGTGCATGTTACTCTCAAAAGAATTTGGTAAATTTCTTATCATTTTCTGAATTCAAAAACATCACAGCAAAAAAAAAAATTCTTAGTTGCATAGTTATCAACCTTTCCCATCAATTTTAGGTGCCTTCTCCATTCAAAAGGCATCAGTTTCCTGCGTAATCCCTTTCCACCCCAGGAAACATCTGGCTTTCAGCTTTTAGGCCGTTTTACAATTCCGGGATTCTACTCAAAAGCCGATAGAAGGGTGTTGAAATGTTATGGTATAGTTGGTACTCGGAATGACGACACTAAATCCATGATTTAGTAGAACTCAATATGCACGTTAATCCATGCTTTTAAGTTAGCAACTAGGAACTCTGGCCAAAGCACACATAGCAACAAGAATTATCATACAGATATGAAATATAGTTCTTAATTAGCATATTAATGTGACATCACATTACAACCCTTTCTTCTATAATTCAAACCAAACGGTTTGTTTTAAAATCTATACGACCATCTGACTGAATGTCAACATCCTAACAGTATTTTTTATTATCTTTTGAATTGTGTGTTTGTTTTGTTTCTATCATGCAATATTTTCTTGGCATGTTATACACAATTATGTAAACAACTTCAGTTCAAAATTTAATACAAAGATTTAAACTCATCAATTAATATTTGCAACATTTGATAATTCTGACTATAATAGTTTGCGAACTCAAACTTCAGTTCTACAAATTTATACATATTAATACAGACAATGGCTGTAGTATTAAAATGTCATTTGTGACTTTGAAAGGAATTGCTTTCAACTTAACTTTCACAAATAATTTTGTTGATAAATTTGTTCTCTTTCAAATATTACAAGTTTGGTAAAACACAATATCTTCATCGCATTAATTGACATTAATTATAATTAATTAATGTGGTCAACATTTAAAGATCTAAACGATCTGGTTTGCGGACATGGCGTCCATATCGTGTAGTGTATTGACTGTGGGTGTTTGTGTCAACCTGGTGGTCTTTATTGTCTTGACTGTTTGTGATTGCATTATGCTTGGGTGTGAAGTTGTGGTCATCTGTGTGTGCTGTACATGAGGTAGCCTGTATGCTTCACCAGTGTGACGAATATGTCTCCGGTTTCTGCGGAGCACGTGGCCACTATGGTATCTACTTCATAAGACCTGGGTTGCGACAGCTTGCGGACAACCCGTCCTTCGTCCCATCTCTTAGTTTCTGGGTTCCGCACACGAACATTTTGACCTTGATGAAGTGGTGGGAGTGGTTGTGCGTTTTTGTCAAAGTCCATCTTCTGTCTTCTTGTCTTTAGCAAACGTTGCTTGACTTCATCTCTCTTAGGGTCTTGGTTTCGGATGTGGGCTGGTAGGTTTGTCTTGATTTTCCTTCCCAACAATAGCTCAGCTGGTGATGGTAGATGGGCATCAATAGGAGTTGCCCTGAGGCATTGGAGAGCTCTGTTTGGGTCCATGTGAGCATCTTTTGCCTTTCTCAGGGCAGCTTTCACAGTTTGCACTTGTCGCTCTATGTACCCATTTGTTGTGGATACCTTGGGCTTGAAGTAACATGACAGAAGTTCCATTCTTCTTTGAATGTGTGAAACTGGACATGTTGAATTGAGGGCCATTGTCGCTCACTAGCTTCTCTGGGGTCCCTTGTTCTGAGAATAGTTCCTTCAGGCGTTGATGACAGCTGTGCTAGTGGGATGATTTGGCATCTTCCGTACTATTGGGTATTTAGAGTACACATCTGCTATCAGGAGGTATTCTGTTCCTTCCAGCATAAAGATATCAGCTGCTACGACTTGCCATGGTCTTGTTGGTATCTCATGGGGTCTGAGGGGTTCGGCAGGTAGTGTGTTGCCGTATTTCTGACAGATTGAGCATTTGCTGACCAGTACTTCAATATCCCTGTTGATTCCATGCCAAAAGGTGCATGTCTTTGCCCTTAGTTGACACTTGACAATGCTTGATGGGCTTCTGTATCTTGGTCAGGTATTCAGCTCTCAACTTCTCTGGGATGATTAGTCTAGGTCCCTTGAGTATTATGCCATCCTCATCGAGAGCTCATCTCGATATGGCCAGTATTTGCGAAGTGCCAGACTTACATCGCGTCTCTCATCAGGCCATCCTTGGATGATTGTATCACGAAGAGCACATAGTTCTTGGTCCTGTGCTGTGGCTTGACGAATCTCTGTCAGCTTTGTGTCTGAGAACATCACAAAGTTGATCTGAATCGCTGCTTCTGGCTTCTTGTCAGGTAGTGGATTGAGTCTTGACATGGCATCAGAAAGGAGCATGTCCTTGCCTGGCTTGTACTTGATGGTCAGGTCATATCCATGAATCTTTAAGAGCATTCCCTGCAGCCTTGGTGGTGCAGCTCCGAGATTCTTCAGGTGTATCATTTCTAGGGGTTTGTGGTCAGATCTCACTGTAAAGTGTCGTCCATACACATAGTTGTGAAATTTCACGCATGCGTATACTACTGCAGCATCTCACGCTCTATATTGGCGTAACGCCGTTCAGCATCTGTGAGTGACTTAGAGGCGAAGGCTATCGGTTGACCTTCCTGTGTCAGTGCTGCCCCCAATCCTTGCGCTGATGCGTCTACCTCTAGCGTTACTTCTTTTCTGGGGTCGAAGTACGCCAACGTTACGTCACTTGAAATGGCGTCTTTAGTCTTTTGAAATGCGTGTCTGATGCGAGGGTGACCATTGGAACTCCCTATCTTTCTCCAGCAACTGCCGAAGGGGCTCGTCAGGGCAGACAGGTTTGGAATGAAGGGTGACATGTATGTTGCTATTCCTAAGAATTCTTGCAACTGTCTCTTGCAGGTTGGTGCTTCTATTGCTTCGATTGCAGCAATTCTCTCACTGTCTGGATGTGTCCCGTTCTTGTCGAAGTTGAGACAAAGAAATCTGATACGGTCACGCTTGATACGACACTTATCCCAGTTGAAGATCAGTCCATTCTTGGTTGCTACTTGCATTAGGTGATGGAGATTTGCATCATGTTCCTCTACTGTTTTGCCGATCACTGCGATGTCATCCGCCATCCCTATCACTCCTGGACATCCTTCTAGTATTTGCGACATCTTAGTCTGGAACACATCTTGTGAGGTACACAACCCAAACGGTAGGGCGTTTGAACTGGTAAGCCCAAATGGACTATTGAAGGTTGTCAAACTTCTCGACTCTTTGTCTAGTTTCACCGACCAATATCCATGTTTCGCATCCAGGTCGAGAACACTGTGGCACCCTGGAACTTGTGTCTGACCTCATCTAGGGTTTGCGTTGGTGTATGAGGGCGCTTAATGGCTTTATTCAGGTTCCTCGGGTCTAAGCATATCCGCCATTTTCCACTCGGCTTCTGGATATACACGAGACTTGACACCCAGTCTGTTGTTCTTTGACAGGCTCAATGACATCAAGAGTCACCATCTTGTCTATCTCTTCTCGAATGTCATCTTTGATACTCACTGGGCATCTGCGAGGTGGGGGACCACAGGTGGGACATCTCTGTCTATTACTATGTGATATTCACCTTAAAGCCTCCAATTCCTTCGAAGCGATCTGGGTACAGCTCCTTCAGGTGCTTCTCTTCATTGATTGAGCATGGCTTGTCTGTGGTCTTCATTGCACAGTTCAGAGTGATCAGTCCAAGGGTGAGGCTACTTGGTAGACCTAGGATTGCAGAACCAGGTCTGTCTACGACGTAGAACTCTGCAATAGTCTTCTTCTTCCCGTAGGAACAGGGTAGATCCAAAGTTCCAAGGTTTGGAACAACTGTCTCACCATATGCCAAGACGACTATGTTAGTTTTCTTCAAAGTCCCTGGTCTTGTGTCCCTCTTGTATCAATTTGTGTGGGTACATCGCCTTGAAGATTCTAAGAGGTAACACATTTCCTTCAGCTCCGGAGTCTATCTTTGCCTTTAGGATAGCTGGCTTCTTGGAGTCGAGCATAATGTCAAGCTCTGCAAAGGCTTCAGTTTGGTAATTCCGTCAATGGAAATACTCTCAAACTTCAAGGCTTCCAGGTCGTCCTGGAGATCATCATAATTCTCATCTTCATGGTGTCATTTTTCATCTCATGCAGTCTGCGTCTATTCTGAGGTTTCTGGCGGCCTTGTCCTTGATAGCCTTGACGCCGTCCTCGATTGCCACAACTGCTAGGCTTTTCTGGCCTTGGGTTAGGTTTCCTCTCTGGATTGGACTCCTGTCGGCTCTTGCGACACTCGACTGCCAGTGATTGAGTCCATTGCATGCCTTGCATCTTGTGCCATAGGCTGGGCACTTTCTGGGAGGATGGTTCCGGCCGCAGTATTGACACGGTTTATGTGTCTTGCCTGAATTAGACTGTCTCTTAAAGGCATCTACGTTTACTGCAGGATGATGCACATGATGGAGTGACTTCATGTTAGCTTCAGTTGCTTCGTGAGTGCGAATGACGTCCAACGCTCCATCAAGGGTCAACTTCTCTCTTTCCCTAGTAGAATTTCTTGGGCCTTCTTATTTCGTGTGCCAATGATGATCATCTCGATCAAGCGTTCATTAGTTTCATCTTCTTTGAACTTGCACTTCTGCGCCTGGATCCTACAGCGGGCAATGAATCTCAATGGTTTCCTGCTGTTCTTGCCTGAATGTCTGGAGCTGGAAACGACTCAGCCTGAAATTTGTCTTAGGCTCAAAGTGTTTAGTAAATGCATCAAATAGGTCCTTGGGTGTAGTTTTCTCTGCTTGCCAAGACTGGTAAATGCGAATTCCTCTTGACCTAGCCAGAGTAAAATGTATGTCACCCTTTCTTTATCAGTTTCTTGTTTAATGGACCTGCAAAGATTAGCTCACAATAATGCTTAAAGTTGCCAAAAGTTGTGGAAGATCCTTTGAAGACCAGTCCATACATGGGGGGTTGATTCCACTCATATCTCCCATCTTGACAATCTAGCTAGTGTGAGTGCTAAACACTCAATGTGTAAATATCCAGTAGGCTTATAGAATGTGAACTATGTTCAGAGTTGTGTCAGAATGTTAGTCTACAGAAAGGAGTAAGGGCCTTTTGGGTCTTATCCTATTACAGAAAGGAGTAAGGCACATCCACCAAATTATAATGTAACCTTATCCTGGTACATAGATATGCAAAATTCTTCGCTCAACTATTCTGACATAGACCTCTCGATTTGTCTAGTAAGATACAACTTTGCAATGAACATCAATTTCGAATATCAGTATCAATAGATTTCTGACAATGAATTATCAGTTTCAAATTTCAATGCAATGACAATGTTATCATAAACATCACATTCTGTCCAATCAATAATAAACATGCATGCAAATATCTAGGACATATTCTGCAAAGCGTTCATCAAGTTCACATTCAATTTCTCATTGCATAGAGTTAAGCTCGATCTCTCTGTTCATTCGAGCTGGATATAGATCTATATCTAGGCCCTATTCATCTTGATGTTTCATTCATTTGATTCACAAATCACAATATGACATCAACTCACCGCGGAGCGTCCTTATGAAACATGAATAGGCTATTCAATAATGTCGATTTTCTGAATCTCGGTAACACTGCTTTACCACCGGTCTCTCTGTCAACTCGACTAACGCGGGAGCGTCCTGTTGGAAGATAACAGTTGGCATCTCCTTGTTGTTTATAAACAATCACAATGTTTCCTCACTCGATCAGCCTTTCAAAGTTTCTGCACGGAGTCGGCGTCCAACAAAAATTTGGTCTGGCATTCAAAGTTGTGGATCCAGTTGGCATCTCATCGACATCAGGCTAGCTTGATTCTGCGGCTCCCATCCGGTTCGCGATCTTGTCCTCGCTATATACACTCACGCCAGGCTAACAGCACGGCAATCCTGAGGCACAAGTCCATCAAACGAGCGATAAATTCTAGAATTCCAGACTGATAAGCATTTCTAGCTGCAAAATTTCATGCGGTAACGAAAGTTCAGAATATCGCTGATATGATGACGAGCTTCACTTAACGCTGACGAGTTTCACTGAATATCACGACGAATTTCATGTTCCCAATTTGTCAACTGGAACTGTTCATGTCCATATTCCTCGAGAAAGTAGACCCGCGCATTACGTCACATAAGTCGCATGGAAGAAGCGCGTTGTCGTCTAGCTGGTATACACTGAACCATCCGCGTCACAATCGATCGCCTCACAATCAGTCCGCGTACATTTTTGTACACTAGTACATATGCGCGTAGTAGACAGACGTACGTACGTACAGCTAACAGCATAGAAATACGATGCGTCACTTACAATCATTCTCGAGTCCAGCAGCCTGTCCATTTTCAATGTATAATTACAGTCCTTTCCGAGCGTTTCATGTTTCTCCTAGGCTCTGGCGTTTTCCTTGACTATACCGCTGCACCATGAAATGTTTTGGTATAGTTGGTACTCGGAATGACGACACTAAATCCATGATTTAGTAGAATCAATATGCACGTTAATCCATGCTTTTAATTAGCAACTAGGAACCTCTGGGCGCAAGCACACCATAGCAACAAGAATTATCATACAGATATGAAATATAGTTCTTAATTAGCATATTAATGTGACATCACATTACAGGTGTTTGGAACATGAAGAATGCGGGAAAATGACCTTTTGAATGGAGAAGGTGCCTTTATAGAGAGTTTCTTCCACAATTCAGTATCATGACTACACCATTAATTTAGCTTTAAAGAAAATACTGGATGCAGTATCTCACCATAATAGTATCAAACTTTCCCATGACTGTATAGACCCTTGTCTTAATCCGAGGATAGTGACCAAGACAGAGGTTAAAACCTTGCAGGAATACACTCTCTGGTAGGCTCACGTTCTCAAGCTCCTAGAATAAGGAAAGATCAATTATAATAATAATAATAATAGTTGCGATTTATATAGCGCCTAATATGAAAAATTCCATCTTTAAGCGTTGTACAATTATTATTACCCCGGTCATCAGATGCTTGTAAGTCTTTCTGACACCTGTCCACTCCCAAAGGGATTATTTCGAATCATGGCAGCCTTTACGGCGCACTTGTTCCGTTCCTACCGGGTACCCATTTTGCACCTGGGTGGGGAGGAGCATTGTAGACAAACGTCCATGCTCAAGGATGTAAGTGTCATACCAGGGTTTGAACCCACGGTCCTTGCTTTCTCAGTCAAGTGATATAACCACGAGACTATGACACTTTTTTTTTTTTTTTATATGAGTAAAAACAATAATAGGAAAGTATTTAAACATGGATTATTTTGAAGATATTTTTGTCTCTTTTCTGGCAACTTTTGATATGATAAGTCACATTTTGTCCAAGATTTGTAAAATATACATTTATTTTTATCAAAAATTTAAATATTCTGAATTTCTAGATTAAGCTTTATCCTACAGCTATGTCATTCAATGTGTCAACAATCTTGGATATATATCAAACAATATATTAAAAGCATATCGAATCCTCTTGCTAACATCAAAAACATAAAATAAACAATTTTAAAGCATATCAAATAATCAAGCATACATATCAAACAACCCTATATTACACACCAATTTTTCACTGGACGTTATTTCCCTGTTGGAGACGAGCTGATTTGGCTATAACCCACATTTCCCACAGACTTCAGCCCGAGTATACTGCAGGCTCAATCCTCAATGGGTTAACCCAGAGGACAATATCTCCTTTTAGTGATGCTTTTAAAGTATCTTTGAAACTAGAACTCAATGAAATATGAATTACATATCAACAGAAAGAGAAAACATCATTGGCCTAAAAGGATTTATTTCTGCCACTGTACATTAAACAGTTCTTGAATTAGAATAATTTTAATGAAAATACTCACTGAAATCTCTAAATTGGCAATATGAAGAAAATGTATAATTGCTATTTTCAAGCACAAATTGGCAATCAGGATCTGGATCTGGATGTATACGATGCAGGGCCCTACTGGGAATAAACGCATCAGATTTTTTGATGCAATTTTTTTATGCATTTTGTAATTTTCATTAGTAAAGTGTCATTAATTATACATTTGATTTTTTTTGTTTAAGTTTGCAGGAGTGAAATAATAATATCATTTTTTCCAATTTGAGGATCAAAAAGTGATTCATTAGACGATTGGGAAATCTCTGTCATTTATTGGTTAACATACCTGAGAAGCTTCTTTGTCAATGTTCATGAGATAGGAGTCCTTTCCAATGTTCATCTTACACTGTCATCAGAGAAGAAAGAAGGAATAAAATTATAGGACATGAACTCCAGTCTTCATAATTTAGGTATCATTATTATGCTTATCCAAGTGGCCTATAATTTTTCTGTTCCAAACCTTGTGCTTTGATTAAAACAAATGCACACACACAAACCCCTTGTACGTTGCCTATGTGATTGCCCCTAACTTTTAACCCTAATAGTACTTCAGTCTTTGAGGAATATGTCAAGGGGGAGGAAGGGGGAATTATGACCAAGCCCCCCCCGCCCCCCCCCCCGATATTAGGTTTAAAAACCTGATGATGTCCCTATTCCAGGCCCGTAACTAGGGGGGGGGTTCGGGGGGTTTGAACGAACCCCCCCCCCCCCCCCCCTGCAGGCGAGCAGGGTCCGCTTGACCAAAAAAAAAAAAAATTAAAACCCCCAATTTTTGGGCAGAAATGCAGCAGATACTTGAATAGAAATACAAGAAAGGGCGATTAAAACACTTTGCTCTCAGTCCCCCTACATGTAAAATCTTCCGCTCGCGCTTCGCGCTCGCAACTTTTTATTTTGGGGATAATAATCATGTTTTTCAGAACAAATTACGCAGGAATTACACTTAAACCATTTCGCAGGAATGTTTTCGTTTGCATTTGTGTTCTATTTTTACATTTTTAAATGATGTTATCTTCAATTTTAGGAAATGATATAACAGAAATAAGGCCTAATGGCAGAGGCGGTGGAACCGGGAGGGGGGGGGGGGGCAGGGGGCACAATGACCCCCACTTTAGTACCCCTATTCATGACCAAAATGTGTCCCTTTTCTAAGCTAAAAAGTGTCATCTTTGTACTAAAAAGAAGCCTTTCAGAGTTTTGAAAAGTCCCGTGGACAATTTCTGTTTAAAAAGGGGCACTTTTAATACTAAAAACGGCCCTTTGTTACTCCACATATCTTTTAACATCCCAAATTTTCGGCTCGCGCTTGCACTGGCGAGTACTAAATAGGGTCCATAATGCACAATAAACTACAATTTTGAGCTCAAAGTTTTCTCCTCTCGCTTCGCGCTTGAGGATATAGGGGTCTAACAGAGGCGGTGGAACCGGGGGGCAGGGGGCAGAGTGCCCCTTTTCTTAGCTTAAAAATGTCCCTTTTATACTAAAAGAAGCCTTTCATACTCTTTAAAAGTCCAATGGACAATTTCTTCAAAGGTATCACTTACAATACTAAAAAGTGCCCCTTTCTTTACTTCATAATTATGTCTTTTAAAACCCCAAATTTTCCTGCTTGGTCGCTATGCGACCTCGCACTGTAAAGTTAACAAACAATAAGTATAAAAAAAGGGTTGGACCCAGTGCCCTCTGCTGGACACAAAGTGTCAAAAGAATTGGTGTAATTGTGTTTGGGCTAGATTGGGGGTGGTTTAAGCTAAGATTATTAATGAGCCAAGATTATTATGTATCTTCAACATGGATCCTAAAAAGAGTCTATAAGGCACAATTTTTAGCTCAAAACTTTCAGCTCGCGGATACTAAATAGGCTCTATATTGCACAATACACTCCAATTTTTATCTCAAAATTTTGGGCTCGCGCTTCGCGCTCGCATTCCTTTATATTCATTACTAAATTTAAAATAAAAGCCATTAAGATTCCTAAAATTTTCAGCTCGCGGATATTAAAAGTAGGGTCTATAATGCACAATTAACCCCACTTATGAGCTTCGTGCTGGCGGATACTGAATAGAGTCTATAATCATGATAATGCATAGTTTACTCCAAGTTTAACTCAAAATTTTCGGCTCGCGCTTCGCGCTCAAAAAAAAAAAAAAATCCTTGAAAAAGGTCCACTTTTTCAGTTTTCGAACCCCCCCCCCCCCCCCCCCGTAAAAATCCTAGTTACGGGCCTGTATTCTCAGTTAACTATACATTAATACAGTTTCATTATAAAATGTATCCCTTCCCTGTCACAATCAACTTAAACTTTATGTACTACACTGACACTAACATCAGGAAAAAAAAATATAAATAATCATGATATATTGCTTCTATTTTCTTTTTGTAAACAATAAAGGCACAGATGAGAATATTTCAGCAAGGTACAATGCATTTAACAAAATATAAAAGCTTGAATAATGAAAAGAAGTACAGTCAGACTGTAATTCCAAGATTTAATTCAATAAATACATGCATTTAAGAGGCAATGTGCTAAAATGATTTGCGGTTATTATCAAGGGAGTTATTACATAACCATTTATTTACAGGCTGATAAATGAAGGAAATCCAACTAATTTAGTTTGAATTCTAGATATAATTGCATATTGTTAAAACTAAGGCTTTTTCATAACGAGTCTCTTGAAAGAGGTAGTCCATTTATATTTCTAATCAACAATGTTATGAAAGATTCAGCTCAGAGTATTTATTCAAATTAAAACTCTTCAAATAACATGAGGGGAAGGCCTGTTGTTTTCCAATTAACAATCAAAGCATTTTGACAATGTACTATTGACGTCATAAGATGACAAATTATACATGTAGTTCCAGGCTTTGATTTCCCCAAGGGTTTAATCAGAGAATATTCCCCTTTTATCCTCCTACATGTCTTATTGATTCATTAAGCCCTCTATTCAGATCAAACAAATGAAGACTTCGATTCCAAAAGGAGCTAAATCCAATTTGATGAAAATGGAGTAAATGACATCCGACCATCGTTCAGACTGGTACCTGTCTACGAACAAAAGTTGAAACCTAAATTCAGAGAGGAATTATTCCAAAATGTACATTTAAATATCACTTCTCCATAGAAACATGTACACAATTTTGCAAACAAATGCCTTTTTACAATGCCTTGATAAAAGTGAATTTAGCTCCTTTTGGAATCAAACTCTTCAAATAGTCTTGTAGAGGGGAATGAACGAGCTTACGAGCATAGAGGTTGCAAAGTTACGGGATTTGGGAATGAGAAAAAGGTAAACTGCCATTTGGTCTAAACCCACTTTGACTAATGTCCATTTGGTTTCATTGCACATGGTCTAATTCTATTTCTTCTACAACCTATTTTACCATTTTACCATTCCTTTTTTCTCTAAATTCTACCTCGCCTATTTACCAATTTACCTAATTCTCATTTTGTCTAATGTAAATTTCATCTGATGTCCACTTGGTCTAACACCACTTGGTCACTTCCAGCAACAAACTGGTAATAGACCAAATATTCATTTGGGCATTAGACAAAAATGCAATTAGACCATTGGCTATTAGACGAATTGACAATTAGACCAAATGGTCATTAGACCAAGAGTAAATTTTTTAGATAAAATTGTGAGTAGACCAACTGGGTTTAGTCCATATGATGTTAGACAAATGGATAATTAGATCAAATACTATTAGACCAAGTGGATATAAACAGAGAAAAAACTAACTGATTTGGGAGAAATTGCACAGTATTAGAGTCTCTCTTGGGTTAAGAACCACCCGGTCATTAGCTTTGTGTATAGGACCTTTTTGTCAGAAAAGAAATGCAAATTAGCTTTTAGTAGAAGATTCATACAAGCTAGGACATGTACAGGAAAATGTCAAATATATTGTACCCCAATCAGTATGAAAGAGCATGATGTCCAACGACATTGAAAGTATCAGTTTCAAATTTATCAATGGTGCCAATCAAATTGGATTAAAATTCCATTCAAGATGTTGTTAAAGTAAACGTAATAGCGACATTGTTATAACAATGAATAGTTATATGTATCTTTAAAGTTCACTTTTCTGGTACAATACCACTAAAGGCGCAAAGGAAAAAAAAATGAATACAAATTCGAATTCATTTTATTGGTTCAATATCCTATTCAAGAACAATATCAAGCATAAAGGAATATACATTGAAATAATGGTGAAATGACATATTAACCAGCAGCAATTGTTCTGGGCGTCATGTTCTCTAAGAAGCTGCAATAGGGTTCAATGTTAGGTTTAGAGTTAGGGTTAGGATTTTAGTGCTAAGTCTGGGGCTAAAATTAGTAATTTGACGAACAACCAATGTGTGGAGAACATTCTTAAGTTCAATTAGGGAAGAGGAGTAGGGGATGGGGATGCTAAGGGGGTGGGGGAGTGGGGGGGGGGGGCGGGAGGAGGGGAGGGGTGGCAGTGAGAAATACTTTGTCTCTTAACCTGTAGATTCAAAATTCAAAATTCAAATTTATTGATATACAATCCACAACTTTGGATTATCATCACAAGAAAAAAACAAAAACAATTGAATATATTACAAAATCATATGAACATACAAAATCATAATGAACATACAAGCATATTTAGCAGAATCAATAACTGAGCTTTAATATTATATTCATGTACACATACCTTCACAGACATACTGAAATATACAAAAATGTTATATTTTAGATATATGTATATAGATGACTATGTAAGATGACACTTGACATCCGGAGGAAATGCACCCCTGACCTACAATGGGGAAAGTTGTGTGGGGCATATGGGGGGGGGGGGAGGGGGAGTAGGGTGTGGGGGGGGGGAGGGAGGGAGGGGAGGGTTGGGTGTTGGAAATAGCTTTGTTCTTACCTGTAGATGACTATGCAGGATGACACTTGACATTCCCGGAGGAATGCAACCCCCTGACCCTACAATGGGGAAAGTTGGGTGGGGCATATGGGGGGGGGGAGTAGGGTGGGTGGGAGGGGTTGGGTGTGGGGGGGGGGGGGGGAAGGAGGGAGGGTTGGGTGTTGGAATAGGCTTGTCTCTTACCTGTAGAATGACTATGCAGGATGACACTTGACATTCCGGAGGAATGCACCCCTGACCCTACGATAGGGGAAAGTGGGGTAGGGCGTATGGGGGGTGGGGAGAGGGGATGGATGGGTGGCGTGGGGGGGGGGGGGGTGGAGGGGGTTGAGAGGGGGTGACAAATAGGTTTCATACCTGTAGATGACATGCAAGTGACACTTGACCTCCCGGTGAAATGTACCCCCGACCCTACGATAGAGTTGATCACATGACTGTCTTCAATCAGCTGAGATCCCTCCTAGCAAAATACAACAATAACAAAAAAAATATGTTTATATAAAATTTCAATCACATCATTGCTCAAAAGAACAAAATAACATAATGCATCATAGTGTAGTCGTCATACCATTGCACTGAGAAAGCAAGGACCATGGGTTCAATCCCCGGTATGACAATTACGTCCTAAGGCATGGGCGTTTTGTCTACAATGCTCCTCCCCACCCAGGTGCAATTTGGGTAACCAATAGGAATGGAACGAGTGTGCCTTAAAGGCTGCCGTGTATCTGAATGATCCCTTTGGGATTGGACAGGTGTCAGAAAGACTTACAAGCATCTGATGACCGGGGTAATAATAATTATAAAGCGCTTAGAGATTAATTTGTTTCATATTAGGCGCTATATAAGAAGCTCTTATTATTATTATTGTTATTGACGAACAGTACAGATTTCTTCTGCTCTGCAAGAGGGTAAACTTAAAAACAATGACACATAACCAACTTTTGTTCTGACTTTAAAATTTTATTATAAAGATCATTCAGGGAAAACCATTGATTTTGAACTCATGCTTCATGTAGAGTATACCTTTTAAGAATGAACAAGTCTAGAATTGCCAAACTAGGTCACACAAATAAATGTTTGCAGATTTGTCTATCAAATTTCTTAAAGGGGAATTCCAACCCTGTGCTTTGGTAATTTGTTGCTCTGATAATTTGTTTGAAAGCAGTTTCAGCAGTTCTCTCCTTTTTTTTTTTCTTTTCCTATTGCATTTGGTCTCAATTTTAAAAAAAATGCAAAGTTATCTAAAAATGCAATTTGAGTTACATGTAAGTTTAAATAGATATAAAAAGCCCATTAAGTACCAGTCAGACTTTCTTCAATATAGAGTACAGGAACCAGTATGAAATGGTAAAATGAGGGCAGGTACAATGGGTGTCCATGGCATGGGTAAAAGATGAAAAGACCTAATCCCTGTTAACCAATAGAGGTAAAAAGTCTCTTTTAATGATGCTTTGACATTATCTTTGAAGCTCGAATGATACTGAAGAGCAAAAATCACATACGAAAGAGAATTTTTTTCCTGGTATGATACACTGAATGATTCTTGAATTAGAACAGTTTAAAAGAAATTGATAATTTAAATCCTCTTATTGGCACAGAAAAAAGTCTTATCCCTACTTTCATGTGCAAAATGGCAATTATTTTCTACGCATTTTGTAATTTTTATACATTACATGTTATGAAATATAGATAAAGTTCTCAAGCTTGTTGGGGCGAAATGAAAACATTTAATTTATGCCATTGTGACGCTTAAAAAATGATCAATTGAGACCTTTGCAAAATCTTGTACATCTAAATGGGTTAGATTTTAGAAGACAATTTGAGAGATTTTTCTTGACTAACCTCAATGAAGCTATGAGTTGAATTGGACCAAGCAAACTGACTGTCATCTTCTCCTCTCAATGGACAGTTTACAATATGGCGGAGATGCATGCCTGCTGACACAACCTGGTAGTCATGACGACCATCATCTAGCATAACTGTTAATCAAACACAATCAAAGTATTTTTTTCATGTGTGACAAGGTAGTTGTTTAATGCTACATGCATTTTAGTTTTGCTGTATGTATGTCATTCAGATTTCAGTATCTCAATTATGAAACGGACAAAATTTATTCAAACTTGAAATAATCTTTTCAAGACTGTTTGCTCTCACATTTTGCTTGACTGTTTGAAGATATTGGGCTAATAGTGAAGATAATAAAACTAAAAATTACATTTATAGGGTGCCTCATACAATGTACATGATTCTAAGCATAATGGTGGTCTGGTTAATTCAGTTTAAATAATAATAACTTAAAAAAAAACCTCTTAAATTATTATAGGACAGTAACTTGTGGTAGAGAGTGGCTATGTAGCAATTGTGAGAGAAGCACACAGTAAATACAACCCTTACAATTGTGTTATCAGATTCTGAATATTAGAAGCGTTGAAATGTCCTGGTACTTCATTAACAAGTTTAAGTAAAGTGAATGTAGGAGTGAAAGAATGTGGAAAATTGATGTTTTTTAATCTTCTCAGGTGGTTGTTTCACCAAGTTAATAATAATGATATACAGCATTTATAATGCGCCGACTATCTAGTTGCCTATTCAGTGGCGCAGCTGATATTATTACCCGGGTAATTTACAAAAAACCATACAAATGAGATACCCCAAATTATCCCTGAGGTTAGATTGTATTTCTCCTTCTGCTGTGCTTTTGAAAATGCAAAATTAGGATCTGAAATTAACACAACGGCTTAATGTAATTATCATGGACTACTCTAACAAACTTTGGTCTTAACAATTCTTTATAATGCATTTCGCTCCGCAACCGTCACTCCATGACCGGACATGGGTTCAAGTTTTAAGTAATAACTAACAAAATAATTGAAGAATTTTCTTATGAAAGGTGGCATATTATATATTACATTACCTCCTTTCAATTGAAGTCCACTGAGGAGATCCCAGAGCGCTGCTCTTGCGGTTCTTCTAATCTGAAGTTCAGATTCGGACCATTGAGGGCACAATTTGTTATCGTATGCCTTACATCTCTCGCCTGAGATGTAATCCTCTTTATCCTTGCTTCTCGTCATTGGAAGAATGAAATCAAAGAATAGTGACATCTGAGGGGAAAATCAGAGTTCATCTATAATTTGATCTGCCATCATCATTATGATCATAATAACAATAGATAACAATTATGTAGCACTAAATACATGTTATCGTTGCCAAGATTGCATTATAACAAGTGGATTAGTATATTACGCGATGCGGAATATATGTCCCCGCCAATAATATAAAATTCCCATTATATCGCATCAGAAAGATAAAAACGAAAAGTCAATTCTCTGTATTCATGTACAATTATACAACCAAAATATGTAAAAGCTACAGAAAATGTTCCAAATAATATAAAAAAAAGAATGCTTCTTACAAGCTATGTGAAATTATGTAATAAATGATAATAAGAAAATTACTAGAGAAGGTTGAAGGAGTAGCATTTTGTAAGCAATGTACAATATAGGTCAAAAATCAAGGTCAAAGGTCAAAGGGGTCAAAAGTCAAAATTCCGTGAGGAAGTTTTGTAGTCCTCACCTAGTGCTATATCATAAAGCAAACAAAATCAAAATCGGATGAAAAATGGCGAAGGAGTAGCATTTTGTAACCAATGTACAATATAGGTCAAAAATCAGGGTCAAAGGTCAAAGGTCAAAATTCTGTGAAGAAGTTTTGAAGCCATCACCTAGTGCTATCATATAAAGCTAACGGAATCGAAATCGGATGAAAAATGGTGAGGGAGTAGCAAATTGAAGATTTTGATCACATACGGACGCACGGACGGACGGACGGACGGACGGATGGACGGACACACACACACACACATACACACGTACGGAGCCCGTTTCATAGTCCCCTGCTCGAACTCGTTCGGCGGGGACAATTATTGTACATTGTTTGATTAACATTTCAACATCAAATTTACTGTTAATTCCTGCATGACAATAATGTAGATATTGGGTAAAATGAGCAGATAAAACAAGATGAATCCCCGACCTCGCATGGTCAAAATATATGCCTCCGCCATTGCCAGATCAGAAATATATGGCACATTCATCTATTCATTTCCCTTTCCACAAAGACATCTTTGACCTTGACCTTGGACCTTATGACCCAAATCCTAATCAGACCATCTTCCTATGGCGATACATACATTCCTTTAAGATTGAAGTTTTTATATCAATTGGTTCTGAAGATATCCCGATAACGAACTCAATACATAGATTTTCATATTTTGACCTATGTGACCCTTGACCTTTAACCTACATAATCCATAATCCAATCAGACCATCTTCCTATGGTGAGACATACTATCCCCAAGTTTGAAGTTGATATCTCAACTGGCTCTCAAGATATCGCAATAACGAGCAAACGGGACGGACGGACAACCCGAAAACATGATGCCTCCGGCACCATCTTCCTATGGTGAGACATACTACCCCTAACTTTGAAGCTCATATCTCAACTGGCTCTTGAGATATCGTGACAACAAACTCAATACATGGAATTTCACAATTTGACCTCTGTGACACTTCACCTTTTACCTACATACTTAAAAATGTAATCAGATCATCTCCCTGCGGTGATACATACTATCCCCAAGTTTGAAGCGGATATCTCATTTGGTTCTTGAGATATCGCGATAATGAGCAAACGGGACGGACGGTCAACCCGAAAACATGATGCCTCCGGCACCACCTTCGGTGGCGGAGGCATAAAGAATAGGCAAGTTATGGTTAGCCATGTTTTTGAGTAAATTCTCATGATTGCTGCTACAAATGTACATTATATTTACCACTTAAGATTCCACGTAACAAAGTTAATCTATCTACATACATATCATCAACATCAATAATCACTTTCCCCAGCTCAAAATCTCAATACAAAGCCAACTGGGGCACAATAAAATGGTTTCTATTAGAATAAAGCCACACTTGATTTCCATCAGCACCCACGCCATACTTAACCCTAGCCAATGAAAGTGAAAATAACCATATCAATCAAGTTCTTGAGCCATTTTATATATGACAGATATTTTTTTAAATTGTGCAACAATTTTCGCAAAAAATGGTTTTAAAAGATGCGCGAGACTTGAGTATTCGTCATGCGGGGGGTCGAGGGGGGTGAGGGGCTTCAAAAGCCTCACAAGCCCCCCCCCCCCCCC
>CALNVZ010003014.1:11739222-11820175 GCA_940671915.1 Paracentrotus lividus
CTTCTATTTATGAGGCTGGTAGGTGTGCAACAGGTTGAGATGTAGAAGACCAGAAATGAAGAGAGGGAGAGTGAGGAGGGGGGGGGGGGGAGGGGAGGTGTAAGTATGAAAATGCATCATTATTGGGGGTGTTTCTAGACTGGAAATTATTTGAGGGACCATATATAATTGTACACCGTCATGCCACACTATGGTACGGGACAACTAGCATGCGAAGTAGAAGCTGTATAGATCACCAGCTCATGTCATATAGCACAGGGAAACACTACGCAACTTAATTTTTGCGAGTGCACTGGCGACAGACCAGGAGGCGGCCGCTAGCAAAGTAATGGGAATAATTCCCTGGTGAATGGGTATATAATATCTCCGTTCGCTTGAATTCAGGCCTTATGGAGAGGTACGCATTTAGCAGTGGGAAACGCCTTTTACTCCCACATAATTTACATAAAATTAATTAATGACTCTTGTTCTCTAGCTCTGTAAAACGAAATATACTTTTATTGTAGATTTTTCTCAAGAACTGCTGGATGAACACCATGTATGCAGATTTTATGTGTGCGTCGCTGTCTCGAAGGCGATGAGTGCGATGACTATGAGTACTGAAAGCGTCATTGAGTGGAGTGAAAGACAGTATAGGGTCCTAGTACATTGAGGTAGTAGCATTGTCTGAGTGTGGACAATGAATGATTGTTGGGCTAGGCCTATACTGATACGTCATGTAATGAGTAATTAATCATTCATGATTCCCAAGAACTTTAAAGCATAAAGGCAATTGGCCGGCAGTTTTCTAGACGAGATGCCAGACTGAAGATACATTTTATAATTCAATGCGGTATGGTGCAATGGACCTCAAAAAACAGGTGAAACATAAAAGACTAACAAGAGATTGTTATTGTAACCCAAGTTAGTAGAGTGCGAGAGGCAAAATTGAAAAAATGGTGCCAAGATCTGGTAAACATGAATATACTTTAGTTGAACTTTTCTCTAATTTGTGTTTATATTAACATCGGTTTATTTTCCAAGTTTGAGAACTATGAAGTTGCAGTAATAAAATTATCTGTATTCGGCCTGGACTCATCAAGGTGCAAACACAAGTTGCCTTTAATGCGAGCAAATGTTCATTTGTGATCACGGCCCATGGTGTTATACACAGTGACCTTCACGCGCTCATTCCGTGCTCCTAGTCCTACTCTAGGCGAGAAAAGGGGTCCAACACTGGCAAAAGAAACCCACGCCTGCTGATCGGTGATTTAAAAAAACAAACAGGGCGAGTTTAAATAGCGGCTCACAACAAGAGAGTTTTTCCTGCTTTTAACAAACTGCAAGCATGTTTAACGCGTAAGATTTTGGGATTAACACGCAAGACAGTTTCTAAAATAGCCGAGTTATGGGTGCATCAATATTTTTAAACTGACGATCTAAACATACGGTTCCCATCTCGAATGGTTATCAGAAACAACAAGGCTTTCTATTTAACAGCGGAAAGAAAACTTGACTTGCGATGTGTTCTTAGATCTTTCGCTGGAGATGACAGGCGCACACCTTTAAGTTCGTGGCAGAGCAATAAAAGGAGATGTGTCCAATCACATCGGTGTCGGCCACATAAACATAATTGCAAAAATGCCACAAACAGTCACCTGAAATTATTGCTTGGATAAGTACATTATGCTATTTTGAAACGCGTGTGCTCCAACTTATCTCTTAACATATTGAAGACACACGGGTCAATATACGTTTGCTGAGTAACTATAGTCGTGGGTAAATGGTAACTCAAATTGTGAAATTATTAGTGTCTGAGACTGATAGTTAATGTGAACCTAATGATTTGACTGAAAGATGCTAAAACTTTTTTTCGCATGATCTTGTGTGATCCTGTGTGTCTTGACATGAGATGAGAGGAATGAGTGCGTGAATACCATGTTTTGATTTAGGCTGAGATATGTCTAATATAAAATGAAGTTCAGTGTGCGGCTTAATGCGAAAAAACAGAGTAAACTTAGATCTCTTGCTTCTCTAATATCCCCAACTAGGTTCTGCCATGTTATATCGCCTATACAAAGATATGTGGAACAGGACCTGGGCCACTATCACCTGCATTAAATAAGAGTATTATACTTTAGCAACACGTCAACTGTCCTGATTTGGTATCGAATAATAGACGGGGTGGGGGGGGGGGGGCGGAGGGATGGGGTGTTTTAATGGAGGGTATGTGGCGCTGAAATAGTAATTAAATAGAGAGAGAAGTTCCCTTTCACCAAAAGCACTGATGAAGCAATAGTAAGATTTAGTTGTATATGGTGAGTTACTTTGTAAACGAAAGTAGGATTAAGGGCCACAGACATACTTTACAGTTATAAAGAACAATACAAATAATCGTAGATGACATATCACTGTGGTATATTGGGGGAAACAGTCCAAAATTTTGTACAGTTTTTTAGAAAACATAGCAAATCTGGGACCAATAGAGTAACAGTTAATAGAATTTTTTCCCATAGGTGCATTTTCTCACATTTATAGTTTAAATAAAGAGTGTGCGGAGTGTTGTAGACCAGAAATAAGTTGCTTTTATAAAGTGCACGAAAAATGAGAAAAACAGATATTAAAATGCAGCAAGGTCTAGTATCAGTGCGCACAGACCGGTACACTCGTAATATAGTATGATGAATTAGTTAATTGTTATAATAATGTAATACTTCTTTCATCGAGCAATTAAAATAAGTCATATTTTTTTCTAAAATATCAGAAGATACACACTGCAATATATTACCAATGTCACCTGTGCGGCTCGATATACATCGAAACATATGTTAATATACCTGACTATACAATTGGGCAAAACTGTGACTGCGTCTAGAAACACCACCATTGAACCGCACTATTTCTCCCGATAATGCCATGTTCTTTCTAAGAACTCGGGTATGTGTTGGACTAGAATAAGAAACAATTATTCAACTATAGGATTGACATTATATGTAACCAATCCACATGTTTCTTCGCCACAATAATGGGAGAGCTGAAACTGTTGGCGCTCCCGAGAGTGATACCTTTGATGGCAATAAGTCTCGTAATTGGCAACGTCTACCCTCATGGTAATTTAAATATAGAGAATTAAACTTAGGCGATATTATTATTCGACATATATAAAGAAACAAGTCGATACATGCTTATATTTCTCTCATTGAAATATTTCAGGCTTTCTGAGAATATCTTTTTTTTATATCCTGTGACAAACTTCTTAAAAATATTCTTGTTTCTAATATATCTCAGTGGTGGTTTTCTTCTTGAATTTATATTCAATAATTTGTCTATCATTTAATTGTCTAAGACCAATAAAATTCCCAGGGTGAACTTCCCTTTAAGCAACAAGATACGCATTGCAATTATGCTAGTTTTATAAAGCGATCTTCCATCCCATATACATGTATATTGGCAAAGTTTTATGTAAGGGAAAACTTATGAGTTTTATAATGGAAAGAACTATATATCAAATGATAACCATTAGAAATATGCATGGGAAATCGTTGTGACACCCCTGGTGACACTCATCAGCCTAGGTGGAGGTATTGCCAATTTGGGAATTATTAAGCGATTTCGTAGAATTTTCTGTGAGCATGAAGAGAGAGTTCATCATAAACTTTCTTCTTATATATTTAATGTAATCCCCGATTTTTTACCAGTATCTGCCTGTCAAGTTTTAAGAAGGTTTTGGTCAATCTATTGCCTGCAATAAACAGGGGGCGGAATCTGCCCTTCCCCCCATCCTGGCCATGAGGTGAACCCCCAAATGAGACTGCCTCCTGTGAGGTTAAAAGTCGGTCAGCACCACAAGTGAGAAAAAGTTTTTCAATAAATGTTTTTTGTTAATTGTATTGAATATACTATTGACAATATCCGAGAACTGGGGAAATATTTTTGAAGATTGACTTTATTTCACTGGATCATGCAATTTTAACATTTAATTTGTACAAAAACATACATGAAAATTGAAATTTCAAATGTAATTGCAGGGCCATTGCAATGTTTAATGACTAGTTTATAATATAGAACTAATTGAAGTGATATTTGGTCTTTAAAAGGGCTTGACCAAAAGAGGGGATACTCAGCAGTAAGTCCTGTAATTAAAGATTTTTTTGGGGGGGGGGGGGGGCCGCCTGGTCGGGATGATTTCGTTAGTGTTGTTCCGAATGTTGGTCTATGTCGACCCGCACGCTTGTCTCTCGTTTACTGGTGTCCACTCGCTGTACAAGTCGCCTTGCCTTTGTTTGTCACAATGTAAGCATTTCATCTCCCATCTTTGTACCGTATCATGAAAAAGGAATTGGAAATTTGACATGTGTCTCTTTTCTGCAATATACTTGAATTATATGTTGACATCAGCTGAAGACAAGTATCATTGATTTAAGCAATACAAAGGAAAGGAGTTCTCTTTATTTGAAAGAGTTTGTTTCAAAAGGGAATAAATCCCTTTTTGTTATTCAGAGTGAATGGCTTTCTTTCTATGCCGATTTTGTAGGCCGTCTATGGAAAATTGAAATTAAAAAGTTGCAATTTCTGGAAAGTTTTGCGAATCAAAAATTTAGGTAAGTTATTTTGCTCACAGATGGTAGCTGTACCTGAACAATGTCCTGATATCAATAAACTCAATTTTCAATCAAAAGTGGATTTTCCCATATTTGGAACAACTCTTCATTATATGTTATATATATATAAGTATAATATATATATAAGTGCCAATATATATAAGTCTACATTGTGTTGTAGGAAATGACCCTCTAAATTTGGGATACCTTATTTTGATACAACACTGTATTTGAAGAGTTTGACTCCCAAAGTCGGATCTACTTTTGGCCAACTTCTGAGAAAACGGGCATTTGTTTTGCAAAATTTTGTACCAGTGTCTTTTGGAAATGGAGATTTCAATGTACCCTTCGTAATTAATGCCGCTCTCTGAATTTAGGATTTCAACTTTTTTCATAGACAGTACCAGTTCTGACATCGTCGGGTAGGCTGGCCTATTCATTAACGTCATTTTTCAATCAAAAGTGATTTAGCTCCTTTTGGAATCAAACCTTGTTTTTGTTTTTGACTGTTGTTCAGGGTCAAGCGTTCCCTTTGACCCCTGTGGTCGTGCATTCGTAGACATTACTCATGTCAGATGCTAGCAGTCTTAACCATGGGATAATGATGGACTGGTTACCAGGCATCGATGCTCCATCCTTCATACATCAAAACCAAGAGTGTCCATTTATGCATTGGTAATGTACTTATCATGTTATCCAAATGGATTTTTTTTTTTTTTTTTTTTTTTTTTTTTTTTTGGCCCGCAAAAAATTCCACCATTCTAATTCTATGAAACAACATGATACATCAGTGTTTGTTTGTGCATAGCGGCTAGGACTAGTGAGACAATGCAGTTACTTATGGGAAAAACTAGTCTAGACAGTTTTAACAGTTTCCAAGTTACTTATTGTCACAAAACCTACCGGATACAGTATCTGTGCATGCATTTTGTATACTGGTTACCAGCATTGATGCTATCATTCATGTACCATCACAACCAAGGTAAAACATCATTGCCGAAAACTAACCCTCAAGTATTTTAATATAGAGAATGTAGCAATAGTGGGACAGTGGACAAAATCATTGTGAGCTTTGTTGTTATTAAGTTCAATGCTATTTAGGAAAATTATCAATGGTTAAAAGGTCTACTGAAAAATTGTTGCTCATTTCAATTGCCTTAGTAGTCATAATATGACACCAAGGTATACCCCAATACCGTCCCAAATCGGGTCGAGTCATTTGTGTTAGTCCCTAATGGTATCGCTATGTGTACTGTATGGCGATTCTAAGGCTGAATTGGGGTTATTTCTTATCATTTTTGGTGATTCCTAAACTTCAAGCAGCGAATGTGAATTGCCTATTAACTTTTCCTAACACTTAGTAGACAGTGCCTCCCACATATCAATTTTTCATGACAGATACAATAATTTTCACTATAATTGTCATTCGTCCATTTCGTTTTGTTGCAGTTAGTTTTTAAAAGAAGGGATCTTAAATAGGAATGTAGTTTACCATGAAGTAAAATGTACCACAATAATTTAAGAGAAAGTAATGGCCCGCCATCCCTAATTGTATGTTATAGTCAAACACTTATCTCTTGTTGTGGTATATGCTACAAACTAACACACACATGACTGATAGCAAGAGATCTGTTGATACGCTGTAAATGTTTATTTCATCCCTTGTTCACCGCCCAACCGAGACCAACCCCACTTGATTTTGACACCCTATGAGTAGCATTCTCTGAATGTGTCTCTATTTTGAGTACAAATTAAAATTCACATGTGAAAAGCATGAGGGGGGAAGATGGTTGCATAACTGCTGGTAATGAATCGAAATCAATTGGACAGATGATACACCGCACGCCACAATCATAATGATACTTTGAGATGTACACGCACTGTGATCAATGGCGCAAATCTTTTTTTAAATAGTTTTTAAAATAATTTGACTTCCTGATAGACTGACTTAAACCTATCCCTATGTCTGATATTTGACCTCCCATGATGGCAGATAAGGCCGACAATTTTGTAACAGCCCACCTTACCTAGCTGTCAGAGACTAAATTTAATTCAGCAATAATTGCCTTCCTTTTCAGCGTTGGCTTTGAGCAGAGCCCATATGGTGTTCTGGGTATCTAGTACAGAACACTGCTACTGACGACTGGGGGCAATGGACGTAAGATAGACTGGTCATCAAGTGAAGACCGTCGCATTTAATCTTTGCAGTGGAGCCTAGCGACACCTATGCAAAGAATCACGGCGTCCATCAAGATAAATCGACAGGTTGGTAATTGCTGTAGTGGCTGAATATTTCCACAGTGGCTTTATTTTTTGCAAAATTGCTTGCGGCTTACTGAACACAATTTTTTGTCTACATTCTTGATGATTTATGGTGCAAAATGAATGCAAGCACAGTTTGGCAAAATATTTTCGGCATGAATCCTTATCTTATACAGCAAAATGTGAAAATAATGTGGATGCGAAATATATGGCGTATCTAGTATAATCTGGTG
The DNA here is from genome assembly GCA_940671915.1 of Paracentrotus lividus. Lineage (NCBI taxonomy): Eukaryota > Metazoa > Echinodermata > Echinoidea > Camarodonta > Echinidae > Paracentrotus > Paracentrotus lividus. The sequence continues at coordinate 11,746,298 of CALNVZ010003014.1, forward strand.
GTATTGCTTGATTTGGCTTAGGGTGGAGTGATACTGCTCACTATTCCCAAAGGTTGTATTAAGCAAATTTAGATTATCCTAGTGGTTTATAAAAAAAGAACAAAAAAATTGTTAAAGCAGGAAAAATAATTGGGTCGTGAAATCTCAAATGATATACAGTGTGTCCCAGAATAAAGCGGAAAAGTTATGGGCATCATGAACACATAATTTCATGCAAACAATACAATTCATATTGTATGGATGTGCTTTAAATTTGTAAAACAAAACTTATGCTACTTACGTGCAATTTTAGGGTATTGTGAATAACATTGTATTTTATTGAAGGTTGTTTGTGGATGACACTGTTTGTTAAAGCAAGGTTTTGAAAAATCGACATAAGATTGTATCTTTAATTTTGTATTGAAGTGTTCAGTGAATAACACTGTTTTTTTTACATATAATTCAGGGGTTTTTTTATTATGTTGTTCATATTGCAAGGGTTTTGTGGATGATATATTCTTCAAGCCTGTACGCTATGCACATGAACAAGTAATCTACCTGATGGCTCTGTATCCCTTCTATGTGGTGTAAGTGTTTCTTCCCCTCAAGGTAAAGCAGGACTTTTCTTTTTTTCTATTTTAAATGCTGTAGTCCTCAACTGCAATAACAGGCTTACTCTTTAGACAGCCGCTAAACAAACCTGCCATAATACCTCACCAGACCACCCCCACTCGCCCAAAAGCCCTTTCCCTGAATTGACGCAAAAGCATACCCGTCAGTCCTCCTCCCTCGCCTCCAGCACACCACTGAAATACATCATTTTTCAGGTACATGTATGATGTAGCTCTGAGGGGTAAAGGCTGATTCTGTTACAACAAAACAGCTGATATGCTAAAGGGTTAAAAAGAAAATTTTTAATCATTTCTTTAGAATTGAATTTAAATTACATGAAATGCTCCTAAGCAATCAATTTTCAATGATGGATACAATAGATTATTGTCTAAATGATGTGTGTCTATATTATTGGAAGTTCTACATCTATTATTTTTACTGTAATCCATTATTAGTGCTTTAGATGGTGGTTTTATTGCTTTAGCTTTGTCCACACAGGATTGCTGAGAAGCTGCTATTCGAATGTTATGTAATGTCCTTCCTCTTGATGCTTGTACATACCTCGGGTCCTTGATAGCGGAGTAAACCTATTCCAGGTGATCGATCCTTACTAAACTCTAATTCAACCCTAAATCTCATAGGGGATGGGTGGTGGGGAATCTGTAAGCATACAATGGGTTTGATAGCGGACTTAGGAGTCAACCTATTCAGTGTGAGTCGATCCGTACTAACTCTAATCTAAGGCTTATCTATGGGGGGATGGGGTGGTGGGAATGCTTGTACGATACAATGTACATGGGTCTTGATAGCGGAGTCAAACCTATTCAGGTGAGTCGAATCCTTACTAAAACACTGCTAATCTAAGGTTATCTCATAGGGGGAATGGGGTGGTGGGAAATGCCCCTTGTACATACATGGGGTCTTGAATAGCGGAGTCAAACTTCCATGTCAGGTTAGTCCCTGTACTTAAGACTCTAATTTAACGCTAATTCACAGTATGGGGGGGGGGGTCAGGTGTACTTTCGTCACCATAGGCATGGGTCTTGATAAGCGGAGTAACCCATTCAGGCTTAGTCCTACTAAACTTCTAATGTAACCCTAAACATGGTGGGTGGGGGGGTTGTCTCTGACTACTTGCGTCTAGTATCCCAATGCGAATCTGGAAACACGCATTGGTAGTCTCAATAATCGTACCGTCAATCATTAACGCCTAACAGTGACGGGGGGGGTGCTGCTACAACATGGTGTCTTGACTACGCGAGTCAAACCCCATTCAGGGTTATCCTACTAAATCTCTAATTTAACCTCAATCTCATGGGGGGAGGAGGCGGTGTGTGGATGGATGGGAATGCTTGTATCATGAGTATCATGAGGTCTTAGTCATTAATTGGTGCGGACTCACGTTAGGTTGCGCAACACGTAGTACGGAGTCCATTCATGGTCAGTCCTAAGCAAACTCTAATTTAATCCCTAACCACTGTGAGGGGGGATGCTTTTGAGGTTTTGAAGCCCCCCTCAACATATCTGGACCTATTACTTTCAAGGAGTCCTTACCAAACTCTCCAGAAATTTAAACCCTAATCACATTGGAGAGTTTGGTAAGGACTCACTTGAAAGTAATGGTCACAGATATTGTTGAGGGGGGCTTCAAAAGCCTCAAAAGCATCCCCCACCTCACAGGGTTAGGGTTAAATTAGAGTTTGGTAAGGACTGACCTGAATATGTTTGACTCCGCTATCAAGACCCATGTATGTACAAGCATTCCCACCACCCCATCCCCCCATGAGATTAGGGTTAAATTAGAGATTTAGTAAGGACTAACCTGAATGGGTTTGACTCGCGATCAAGACCCATGTATGTACAAGCAACCCCCCCCCCCACCATGTGATTAGGGTTAATTAGAGTTTAGTAAGGACTTAACCTGAATGGGTTTGACTCCGCTATCAGACCATGTATGTACAAGCAACCCCCCCCCCCCACCATGTGATTAGGGTTAAATTAGAGTTTAGTAAGGACTAACCTGAATGGGTTTGACTCCGCTATCAAGACCCATGTATGTACAAGCACCCCCCCCCACCATAGGATTAGGCTTAAATTGAGTTTAGTAAGGACTAACCTGAATGGTTTGACTCCGCTATTCAAGACCCATGTATGTACAAGGGGCATTTCCCACCACCCCATCCCCCATGAGATAAGCCTTAGATTAGAGTTTAGTACGGATCGACTCACCTGAATAGGTTTGACTCCGCTATCAAGACCCATGTATGTACAAGCATTCCCACCACCCCATCCCCCTATGAGATTAGGGTTGAATTAGAGTTTAGTAAGGATCGACTCACCTGAATAGGTTTGACTCCGCTATCAAGACCCATGTATGTACAAGCATCAAGAGGAGGACATACATAACATGATAGCAGCTTCTCAGCAATCCTGTGTGGAACAAAGTAAAGCAATAAACCACCATCTAAAGCACTAATAATGAATTACAGTAAAAATAAATATATGTATAAACTCCAAATAATATAGACAACATCATTAGACAATAATTTCTATTGTATCCATCATTGAAAATTGATTGCTTAGGAGCATTTCATGTAATTTAAAATTAATTCTAAAAGAAATGATTTAAAAATTTTCTTTAACCCTTTAGCATTCAGCTGTTTTGTGTAACAGATCAGCTTACCCCTCAGAGCTACATCATACATGTACCTGCAAAAATGATGTATTTTCAGTGGTGTGCTGGAGGGAGGGAGGGAGGACTGACGGATGCTTTTGGTCAATTCAGGGAAAGGGCTTTGGGGCGAGTGGGGGTGGTCTGGTGAGGTTATGGCAGGTTTGTTTAGGGCTGTCTAAAGAGTAAGCCTGTTATTGGCAGTTTGAGGACTACAGATTTAAAATAGAAAAAAAAGAAAAGTCCTGTTTACCTTGAGGGGAAGAACACTACACCACATAGAAGGGATACAGAGCCATCAGGTAGAGTACATTGTTTCATGTGAGTAGGTACAGGCTTGAAGAATATATCATCCACAAAACCCTGCAATATGAAACAACATAATTAAAAAAACCCTGAAATATATGTAAAAAAACAGTGTTATTCACTGAACACTTCAATACAAAATGTAAGATACAATCTTATGTCATTTTCAAAACCTTGCTATAACAAACAGTGTCATCCACAAAAACCTTCAATAAAATACAATGTTATTCACAATACCCTAAAATTGCACGTAAGTAAGCATAAGTTTTGTTTTACAAATTTAAAGCAATCCATACAAATGAATTGTATTGTGTTGCATGAAATTATGTTCATGATTGCCCATAACTTTTCCGCTTTTTCTGGGACACACTGTATATCATTTGAGATTTCACGACCCAATTATTTTTTCCTGCTTTAACAATTTTTTTTCTTTTTTTATAAACACTAGATAAATCTAATTGCTAATACAACCTTTGGGTAGTGAGGCAGTATCACTCCACCCCTAAGCCAAATCAAGCAATACCACAGATTATACTAGATACGCCATATATTTCGCATCCACATATTTTCACAATTTTGCTGTAAGATAAGGAATTCATGCGAATATATTATTGCAAACTGTGCTTGCATTCATTTTGCACATAAATATCAAGAATAGACAAAAAATTTGTGTTCAGTAAGCCGCGAATTTTGCAAAAATAAAGCCACTGTGAAATATTCAGCCATACAGCAATACCAACCTGTCGATTTATCTTGATGACGCCGTGATTCTTGGCATAGGTGTCGCTAGCTGGCACTGCAAAGATAAATGCACTGTCTTCACTTGATGACCAGTCTATCTTACGTCCATTGCCCCCAGTCGTCAGTAGCATGTCTGTACTAGATACCCAGACACCAGGTGGGCTGCTCAAGCTCAGCTGAAAAGGAAAGGCAATTATTGCTTGAATTAAATTTAGTCTCTTGACAGGCTAGGTAAGGTGGGTGTTACAAAATTGTCGGCCTTCTGCCATCATGAAGGTCAAATATCAGACATAGGGATAGGTTTAAGTCAGTCTATCAGGAATCAACATTATTTTTAAAAAACTATTTAAAAAAGATTTGCGCATGATCACAGTGCGTGTACTCTCAAAGTATCATTATGTGGGGGTGTTATCATCTGTCCAATTGATCATTCATTACCAGCAGTTATGCACCATCTTCCCCCTCATGCTTTTCACATGTGAATTTTATTTGTACTAAATAGGAGCACATTCAGAGAATGTACTCATAGGGTGTAATCAGGGGGTGGTCTTCGGTTGGGGTGAACAGGGATGAATACATTTACAGCTGTATCAACAATCTCTGCTATCAGTCATGTGTGTGTTCAGTTGTAGCATATACCACACAAGAGATAAGTGTTTGACTATACATACATTAGGGATGGCGGCCATTACTTCTCTTAAATATTGTGGTACATTTTACTTCATGGTAAACTACATTCCTATTTAAGATCCTTCTTTTAAACTAATGCAACAAAACGAAATGGACGAATGACAATTATAGTGAAATTATTGTTCTGGTCATGAAATTGATATGTGGGAGGCACTGTCTCTAAGTGATTAGGAAAGGTTAATAGCAATTCACATTCGCTGTGAAGTTTAGGAATCACCAAAATGATAAGAAATAAACCCAATTCAGCTTAGAATCGCATACAGTACACATAGCGATACATGTATGGGACTACACAAAATGATCGACCCGATTTGGGGGTATTTGGGTATACTTGGGTCATATTATGACTACTAAGGCAATTGAAGAGCAACAATTTTTCAGTAGACCTTTTAACCTTGATAATTTTCCTAAATAGCATTGAAATAACAACAAAGCTCACAATGATTTTGTCCACTGTTCCCACTATGCTACATTCTCTTTAAAATACTTGAGGGTTAGTTTTCGGCAATGATGTTTTACCTTGGTTGTGATGGTATGAATGATAGCATCAATGCTGGTAACCAGTATACAAATGATGCACAGATGTATCGGTAGGTTTTGTGACAATAAGGTAACTATGGAACTGTTAAACTGTTTAGACTAGTTTCCATAGTAACTGCATGCTCACTAGTCCTACCGATGCACAAACAAACCTGTGTATCATTTGTTTCATAGAAATTAGAATGGTGGAATTTTTTGGCCAAAAAAAAAAAAAAAAAAAAAAAAAAAAAATCCATTTGGATAACATGCATAAGTAATTACCAATGCATTTAAATGTGCATGCTTACCTTGGTTGTGATGGTATGAAATGATAGCATCGATGCTGGTAAACAGTCCATCATATCCCATGGTAAGACTGCTAGCATGCTGACATGGTAATGTCACGAATGCACGACCACAGGGGTCAAAGGGGAACGCTTGACCCTGAACAACAGTCAAAACAAAAACAAGGAGTTTGATTCCAAAAGGAGCTAAATCCACTTTTGATAAAATGAGTTAATGATAGGCCAGCCTACCCGACCATTGTTCAGACTGGTACCTGTCTATGAAAAAAAGTTGAAACCTAAATTCAGAGAGCGATTATTACGAAGTGTACATTGAAATCTCCATTTTCAAAGACACCTGTACAAAATTTTGCAAACAAATGCCCTTTTCTCAGAAGTGGCAAAAGTAGATCGACTTTGGGAGTCAAACTCTTCAAATACAGTGTGTATCAAAATAAAGGTATTCCCAATTTAGAGGGGTCATATTCCTACACACAATGTAGCTTATATATATTGGCACTTATATATATAATATATATATATATAACATATAAATGAAGAGCTGTTTCCAAAAGGGACTAAATCCACTTTTGATGAAAATTGAGTTATTGATATCAGGACATTGTTCAGGTACGTACCCATCTGTGAGCAAAATAACTTACCTAAATTTTGATTGCAACTTCCAGAAATTGCAACTTTTAATTTCAATTTTCCATAGACGCCTGTACAAAATTCGGCAAAGAAAAGCCATTCATCTTGAAGTTACAAAAGTGGATTTCCTTTTGAAACAAACTCTTCAAATAAAGAGGGACTCCTTTTCTTGTCTGCAATACAATGATACTTTCTTCAGTGATGTCATATAATCAAGTATATTGCAAAAGAAGAACACATGTGCAAATTCCAATTCCTTTTCATGATACGTACAAGATGGATGAAATGCTTATCTGGTGTTACAATTCATTAAATATGATTGATTTGATGCGGCATAATAGCAATGACAGGAACAGCAAAAACAACCTCTTCAATTATACGGAGTCAAAAAGAGCCTTGAAAAAAATAAAATAAATAAAAAATGAGTGGAGAACATTGCCTTTTATACGCACTATACTTCTATATGTTCCTTCAAAACAAAAATAATCAGCTCTCTACATCTCTAAGCCTCTAAAAATCATACTGCTATACGCACTTCATTTTAGATCAAGGATAGATTGAAAGTTATGTTGAGTGAAATTAAGTGTTTAATTGCGCATAAATCAGAGAGAGGAAGGTGAACTTTCCCTGTTTATTTGTTTTTATATCTGTTAATATGGTTTCAATTCACTTGTTCTATATGTTTTACCTAAGATAAGATGCCTCATGGTTTGAATCGTACAATACCACTCAGGATAGTTTCCATGGTAATCCTCTTATCACACGGAAGCCTTTCAATTTTGAGTATAACCTTAAGACTCTCACTCCATTACGCATGATGAAAAGTCATGTAACTTATAAAGTCAAATGTATCACTGGAGTAATTCATTCATTCTGTTAATGTCTATGCAGGGTTCCCAGCATTTCAAGAAACAAAAATTCCCTGATTTTTCCCTAATTTTTCCCTGATGAAATCTAAAAATTCCCTTGATGATTATAACCCATTTCCAGGTTTAGGTGTTTTCTTTGTTGTCGCTTCGAACTATTTGCAGTATCAAACACTAGTCTAACTGACTACCCAACATTAGATTTTTGGCAAATCAAAATTCCTGATTTTAAAGCATTCCCAGACTTTTTCCTGACTGGAAAAAAAAAGTAAAATAATTTCCCCTGATTTCTTGATAGACTGGGATGTGAATGTCTTGACCCCCTTTCCCAATAAAAATATGTACATTAAAAATATTATACAGCTACAAACTTTGTAAGCACAGAAAACGTCTTACTCTTTCCCAACTGATAACTTCCTTGACAGTGGGTGATCTAGGAGGCCTTCCCCCCCCCCCATCAAATCCTAGATCAGCTACATGCTGCAGACAGCTATATGTAAAGTTATATGATCAATATTTGTATCCAGATCAAATTTAATAATTACATATCATAAAGATTTTTTTAAAAATTTTACTGACTACATGCAATGTTTTGGAGTAGGAATAAACATTTTTTTCTTACCGCATGAAGAATTAGGATCCGGCATCATCAAGAACATCACTGTTGACAACCTACACAAGAAAATCATTCAATTTATATAAAACAATGAAAATATGTATAGAAAAGGAAAATAATATTAATTTGATAGATTTGTCTAAATGTGAATAGGGGAAAAAACAATTGGTTAATGGCATACTGAATTATGAATAAATGGTCTCAAATTATTACCAAAAGGCGATGAAGAAAACTTTACTCTATCATTTTTAATTCATTGCAATGCTAATCATATCGGGTTTCAGGTTTCATATTCAATTAATACATTTCTTAAAGGCCTAAAGGAAATATGGAGTCAAATCTGCACAAATACGAATAATGGGTCTGCTTTTAATTACACTCCTTGTGACCTATGAATCAAAACACTCATCTTTGTCAAGCTATATTGATATTCTAAAGTTATTATGAGAACAAAAGGGTGTTGGCCACTTAAGATAATGATGTATGCTGATAAGCTGTACCTCAGGCAATCTGGTGAATCAGATATTAGGAGGGAAAAACCCTAATGATTGCAAATTTATAAACCAAGAATAAAAATTAAATATATTCGATGATGCTCTTTCAAATACTTATCCTTTCCAATATCTTATCTAACAACGAATCAAGGTTGCCATGGAAATCTGATCTTAAGAGCTTTATTGAATTGAAGGAAAGCTAAAAACTCTTTAAGAAACAGAATGGAATATGTTGAAATAAACCAGACATTTTTGCACTCTTTATTTATTTTAGCAGTCCTGAATATCATTTCTAGGTCAACTGAAACCTTTTACATGTATTCCAACAGTCAGATTGATTCAAGATAATTTTTGAAATGCCATTTATAAACATTTTTTTTTATTTTCTTCAAAAATCTAGTTTAAAACAAAACTATAATTTAGATAAAAGAAAGATTGAAAGAAACAGGAAATTAAGGATATTTCAAAGTATCATAATTGAAATTTCTTGTTCACTTCTATCCTTTTTCCCCTTCCTTTTCGTAAAAACGCATAGAGATGCCTCGCAGTGATAGGCGCTATAAAGAAACATAATATTATATCATTCTTATTATTCCAATTATTTAGTAAACATTCGTAATGAATTTATTCGTATCAGTCGCGGATCCAGGCAGGGGCACAGGGATGCATGCACCCCCCCCCATAACTTGAAAACACTCATTGCCTGTACATTTTAAAAATCAGAAATTTCGTCTGTGCCCCCCCCCCCATCATGAAATCCTGGATACGCCACTGCATAGTGATCTTGACAAAATCAATATTTCATACTTACCGTAAAGCCTTGCTGTTGACTAAGATGTTCAGCCACAATGAGAAGAGCGTTGAGTGTAGCGCCCCACTGCCGACCTTTGAAAGGGGATCCTCCACAGTAAGAAGAAGTGCGTTTGGATCAATATGACCTTTCTTCTGTCTATTGTCCAGCTCTAACAAAAGGAAAAAATATGATAACATTTTTTTTTGAACGGCAGGACCTTGACACAATATATAATTTTCCTGCCATGGAGTGTTAAAAATGTTCTATGCACAAACATACAAAATAAAGACATCTTTGTGTATCAGCAAGACAGGATAAGTAAAATGAATGAATAATGAATAAATCGTGATAGTTTTTTTTTTTTTTTTTGCTTTCTTACAAAAATTCACAAAGCCTTCACTGATGTTTCATACGCATAACCCAACAGTATAAAGTTAATTTGAACATTTTAATTTGTTGCAATGAGGATTTTTTTTAAAATGTGCCGCTTCTTGCATGTACATTAAAAAAAATAACCTACTTCCCCTTTAAACAAAGTTAAAGTCTTTCTGGATCTCAGAAGATTATCTAAGAACCTTCTTCTACTCACCATCTTGAAATGCCCTTGCGCTCTCTTGTTGTGACATGTGACCACTATGGCTGTCCATCTTGTCTCTGTCATTCTCAATGCTCATGTGAGAAGGGTAGGGTTCTGGATCTGCTATTTGCCTCAAAATAAAATCAGATCAATAGAACTACTAACATAAATCAATTTTGGGCTTAAAAACAAATAGCTAACTCAATTTTCACATACCTGTTGGACACAACAAAAATACAATTTTCGTGGATGGGAGGTCCCGCGGACGTAATTTAAGACAAGATTGGGACCTGCAAAGATAGTCGAAAGTCATGAAAACTATCACACAAGCTGGAGATAGGCAGTACACGTCTACAGTTGTTGTGCATGACTGGTCACGCTATCGCGTAGCGAGCTAGCTAAGCGCCGGGCTGGATGCGGGATGGATTGGGGTACTTTACGGGTCACTGGAGTATGCCGTATGTGTGGCATGTAATCAATACAGGGCCGCACCCATCGGAGAGCGGCTTGCAAGTCATCGAGCCACGCCCAAATTTCAATGATCGGGGGATTTCCCTTGAAATAATCAATAGACACGTCATTCTTTGGTTAATCTGGTTTTTGTTTGTTTGTTTTTTCTCTCTCTTTTATTTCTTTCTTCTGTTGTGTTGTGTTGTTGTTTCTTTTTCTTTAGGGGGGGGGGGGGTTGGTGTTTTCAGTAGTTTTTTCCCCATTCTTATAATTTGATTTCATAGATGTTAGTTTAGATAAAAGTTTGACAAAATGTTTGAAAAAAATTGTAAAATTCATTAGAATAGTAATGTTTTACTTCTCTAAATCATTTATTGACGAAAGATTTCTTGATAATAATACAGTTACCAGATAAATTTAACTACTAGAAGTGGCAGGGTGATTAAACAACCAGTGCGTTTTACAATGTAGGGCCTAATATTGTACTAAACACAACAGAATATTAAGTTTATAGTTGCATTGACGCTCCAGCGACAATGCTTTAGTCCGGCATCCCAAAAGATTTATTCGAGTGGAAAATCGCCGGAACAACTGACCCCATAGGGGTTGGGGTGGACCCTGGGCCTCACAAAATGAATTGCTGCCGGGTCTGAGCTGGCCTTCCCGCAAAATCACACATTTTGTGACGTCACTACCGGAAGTCATATTTGAGACAATGTACAGGAGGTGCACTTCACTATCACACAAAATGTATCCCAGCACATTTTTAGGGCTTCATTTTTTATTTTCTTTTTTGAGTTTGATTAACCGAAGTATACGATGCACCACAATGAGTTTTCCTGGCATTTTCTTCTGAGATCGATGATAGCGACGTTAATATCACGGAGCGACGTCGTCGACTTGCGACCAATTTGTCTGTTTTTTACTCGTTTTCGGTTTCAAATGTTGAAGTTTTGTTTAGATTGTTTTAAATACCCGATTGCTCTTGAAACTTTGCCAACATCTTAAGCAAGTCCTCCACTTTCTGGAACATACATGTATTTGATTATATAAGTTATATGTATTTTTAGCCTATTTTTTAGGGTAATATTTCTGAGCCATTCATAATACAGTGTTGTATGGGGATTAATACCGAACTCATATAAATCTCACAAACATACTCATTATCTCCTTGTCCCTAGGCTACTATTGTTCCCTATTATATGTCCCACACCCACCCACCCACTTACCCCCCACACCACACACACACACACACACACTCCTCTTCACCCTCTCTCTCTTTCCTTCTTCCGTCGTCTCAAAGTACTTAATTTTGTGTTATAAGTCCTTCAGTGGCAAAATGATGGGAAAATAGATTAATTAGCCAACTTTCAGCATTAATTACTCATTGGTGGAAGGCTTAGAAAAGATAATTTTACTAGTGGTAATAGAACTCATCCAGTTAATTTAGAATATTAACAATTCAGGCTCCATCTTTGATGACATTGACCTGGAACTGAACCTCAAAGTGCATGAAAAGTCAAAGTACGGGAAACACGGCATTAATTTTCTAAATTTGAGTCTTAATTACTCAATGATGATACAACAAGAAATATTGATTTTTGCAGTGGTGGTACAAATCAATAAGTATTTGAAAAATGTCAACAATTTATGGTTCATTTATTCCAAGAATGACCTTGAAATTGGACCGCAATGTTGGCTAATTAATCTATTTTCCCATCGTTTTGCAAGCATTTTGGCTCTAATATGCACTTAGAGGTTCAATTTCAATTGTCTTCATCAATGAAACATAATTTGTTCATATTCTTAACTCTTTGCCTGCCAAGTTCGACTATAGTCACAATTGTACTTATTTACTATGCAATCGTAATAATTCATTTTCTCTGTAATGGCAGGGCCAAAAGATCTGAAAATCACTGATAATGCTAGGACGGGGTCTGCTGCATAATTTCTCATAGTTCGTACTAAGCAAATATTGTTAAACTATTTTTAATAATCAAAGAGAAATGTCTTCTTTTTTATGCTTAAAATTAATGTGGCGGGCAAAGAGTTAACAACCTTGATAAGATGTATTGCCACTCCAAATTTCAGCTTTTCTCATCCTTCCATTTCTGAGTAATTGAGGCTTAATATTTGCTAATTATCTATTCTCCCACCGTTTTGCAAGTATCTTGGCATCATTAAGGACATTGAGGTCCAATTTCAAGGTCATTGTTGTTATGAATAAGGGTTGTTTTACGATCAGGGTACACCGTCAAAAAATGGCCTTCTGTGCACCATAAAACGAAATTTGGGTAATATCATAACTCATTTTTTGATGGTAAGTTGGCCTGTTAGAGGTAACTACAAAAGAGAAAATGAATTATCACCGCTAAACTCATTTTTAAAAAATTGACCATATCTGGCAATTAAGGGCAAAATTGCAGTCTCATTTTATTTTTTCTAATTTTGAGGCATGAGCTTCTTTATTATTAGCAATCATTAAGCTTGTTTTTCCAATCAGAACGACTACTGAAATGTGATTGTTAAAAAACTGAAACACCAGAAGCTACAGTTAATCTGAATTTTTTGACCATTAAAAAAATGGGGTCCACAATTCTGTCAAAAATGTCCTCTCGCGAATTTGGTGTTTTTAACGCATAGTTAGACATCACTTGATGAAAATATTTTTGTCTGTAAGACACTTGTATATATGCCACAATTAAGGTTTATTCGCCAACATCCACTTATTTTTCAGACAGTTCACATTGCAATGCTGTCAATATCACGTTCGTCAAAAACGTCCCTACCGAAAAATGAAGCAATTGACGCTTAACGTGTGAAACAAATTGAACCTATAGAAAAATAATTGGTGACCTCATGCCTCCAAATAAATATCATATATTATGTTAGAACCATACACAAAAATTTGGGGGAAACAAAACAAATTTTTTTTTTTGGTCCAGTAAGACAAAATGGTGTACACCCTGATCGTAAAACAACCATAACCCTACTAGGCCTATTCTTTAGAATAGATTATTACTGGGCAAAAAACATTTCAATCGCATAATTGTGATCGAGGAACCACCATTCACTTTGCACAGCAGCGCTTCATTCAGTCAAACGCATTGGTTTCCTCTTTCACACCCATTCCTTTGTGTACAAGCATTTGAGCGAGTAGTTTCCGAAACAGACGATAAGGCCACTTCATCACTGAGTAATTGATCAACACTTGGCTAATTAATGTTGCGTTTCCATATTGGACTTTTTAATGACTCTGACATACATACAAATTTTCTAACGCAATGCATATTGGATCTTCAAAATTATATCTTACAGATCTACTCCAGTTTTAAAACAAAGGTAAGATAAGAAACAGTGCAATAAATGAAAATAAGCTTATAATATAACTAGCACACACATGCATATACATGGTCATTACCAGCGTGGAGTGGAGCCGTTATAATTACGGACTAGCAGATAGACAGGGACTAGCCGTACGAACAATCAACACAGTCGTACTCAAAAGATTGAGCAATGAACGATACATGAATAAACATGGAAAATTCACTATACCGAATTGTTTCAATATCTTCTCCTTATTTCCTCTTCATCTGGACTGCTCGCCTATATGTCCTCGCAAAAGTAGTAATTTCTAGTAATTCAAAACGCTATATAACAAAAAAGTTCATCTATGCCAACCGTCCACTGAAAACGAAGAGAAGCAAAGCTAATACAATGGGGGATTAAAATTGTGCGGCCCTCTTTGTCCGGTATAGGTATGCATCGACGAAGTCTCGTCACGAGTTCGAAATGTGGCATGGCAAAGTTTAGTTTGTTCCAATGTTGTTTGTTACTAATTCGTTGGTAGGTGGATTAGCTTTGATACAACATCGCGAATAGAATGAAAAAAAAAAATAATCTAAATAAAAATAGTAGGGCCTTAGTAATAATTAAGAAATAATATATATATTAACAAAAATGTGTTGTATTGTATTCTTTAAAGCGTATATTAGAGGTAGAGAGAGCTGGTGATTTCATAATTTTTAAAAGTGAAAGGGGCTGGGTACCAAGGGGCGGGGGTGAGGCTGACAAGCTAAAATCGTGAAGGGTATGAGTAACTATAATTTATTGATATCAATGGAGAAAAAGTGCTGAAACCACCCTCCCCTCATAAATACTAAAAGTTATAATGATCTTTTTTTTTTTTATTGACTTTTGTTTTTTTCATTTTCAATGATTTGTTTTGTTTAGTTTGTTTTTTGTTGTTTTGTTTTTTTTATATTTTTTTATTTATTTATTTTATTTATTTTTTTTATTTTTTTTTTATTATTCTATTTTTATTTTTTTTTGGGGGGGGAAGTGATAAGTCCTAAATTCTATCCAAGAATTTAACTAGGCAATTGAAGGCCTAAGTTTCTAGCCCCATTATTCCCCTCCACAATGATGGCTTAGATGTATGGTACTATTGTTAAAAGAAGAAAATAAATAAATAAAACAGAGACAAAGACGTTAGATGTATTTCAATTCATTTGAATTTATTTAAACACATGAAGAAAATTACAGATATAAAGGAATTTAAAAGTAAAGACATAGTAAACAAGACTAAGCTCTCCGGGCCCCCCTTAACAAAAAAGTACTCGTCACATCCCCAACCCATCCTCCATCCACGCCTAAAAGAATCTAAGGAAAAAAAAGAAAAAAAAAGCCTAGACGGGATAGACAAAATATCCTGCGTACCAGCGCAGTGCCCCGCACCTCTCACAAAGTCCCAAAGAAGAAAAAAAAAAAGACAAGCTCCCCGGGCCCCATGACAAAAATAATCTCGTCCAGCCCCCCTTACCCACTAAAGGAAAAAAAAAAGGAAAAAAAAAAGAAAAAGAAAATGGAATAATACTCTTCCGGCCCCATATACAAAAAATATCTCGTCAGCCCCCCCACCCAAAAAAAAAAGTCTAAGGAAAAAAGGGCGGGGGGCATTGACGGCAGACTCCGCGATTAGGCCCACTCAATCCTACCTATGGCCGATACACCGATGACAGCTTTTGCGAATGGCCGGGGAGCCTTGGCGAAAAAAACCTTCTCCCATTTTTTTTATCTTTTTTTTTTTTTTTTTTATTTTTTTTAATTACACTCAAGTTGTGGAAGATACTCTAGGTTAAACTATTTGCTTTATTTTACCTAAGATGATTTACATAACTCAACCTCCGCATAAGTGCTGTGAGTCGCGATCGCAGGCACTATATTCATAATAATATTCCATATTATTTTATTCTCAAAAAGCGACCAGTAATCGAAAATCGATGCAGAAAAATCGCGAAGACCTGCTGAAATCGGCTGAGTTTTTGCTCTCATTTCACACCTTTTTAGCTTTTTCAGTTATAAAAATATAGATTGATGGAGAATTTAAAAATCATTAATATTTTAAAGTGCACAATGGACTCCAAAATTTAAACGTTATAATAGCGGGATTCGATAAAAGGAATATATATACAGTTAAATAGAACACACAGCCAGATCACGGTAGAGTCAGAGGCACGAGTTTGATATATCAAACGAGTGTAGTGCATGAGTGGTCATTACTAGTATTACTAGTGTACTGTACTTGTTGCCGTTTGCAAAACAGTCATAGTCAGTGTAACAATTTCTGAGTTTCGATTCTTGCCCTCCCGTTCTGATTCAATTTCAATCATTATGCATTTCTAAATATCACATAGTCTAGACATACCTGTTTGACAACAAAAACTACAGCATTCGTGGATGGGACTCTCGTGGATGTAATTCAAGACAAAGTTAGTCGACATCCGTAGAACTCTCCACAATCACACGCTTGGGATAGGCGCCAGCGCAGTACACGTATGAGGCTGTGATGGGGTCTACAGTCTAGTCGTTGTGCATGACCGGGCCGCGCTAGCGTAGCTTGGTGGCCTGGATTGGGGTACTTTACGGGTCACTGGAGTGTGCCATGTGTGTACATGTAATATCGGAGAGCGGCTTGCAGGTTATCTAGCCACGCCCCCAAATTTTAATGATCGGGGGATTTCCCTTGAAATCAATACACATCATTCTTCGGTCATCGGGATTTTTTTTTCTTTTCTCCTCTTTTTTCTTTCTTCTTCTTTTGTTGTTGTTGATGTTGTTTTGTTTTGTTTTGTTTTTGTTTTGTTTTTGTTTGTTATTGTTGTTTGTTTGTTTGTTTATTTGTTTGTTTGTTTTTTTTTTTTTGGGGGGGGTGGTGCTTTCATTAGATTTTTATCCCATTCTTATTATTCGTTTTCATAGACTTTTTAGTTTAGATAAAAAGTGCCATTTGAAAAAAACTTGTAAAATTCATTAGAATAGTAATGTTTGTACTTCTCTAAATCATTACTGACGAAAGATTTCTTGATAATAATACAGTTAAATAAGAGTGAATGTAACTACTAGAAGTGGCAGGGTGATTAAACAACCAGTGCATTTTAAAATGTTGTTATATTAACCTTTTGCATCATGCACTTTCAAAATGCAAACATTCGTATTCATTATTGTAAATTTTCATTTTGTATATGCATATTCATTTTGTAAATATGTTCATTTTTTCATACACAAATTTATATTGTAAATATGTTCTTTTTGAGACTCTCATACTCCCGATCGGGGGTCGATAGAATTTAATAAAATCTTATCTTTTCTTATCTTATCTTATTTCAGCATAGTTTAGATAATACAATGTGGGCCTCACAATAAGTTGCAAAATGTGTTTCTCTACTTTCAGGTCATCATGACAGAAAATGAGGGGGTAGGCATGTACAATATATTTACGATCTAAAAGACTTTGAAAAATAGAACGAAAATGACAATGCATTCATTAAACAACTTCTTCCAATGTCCCCATATTGAGGTCGAATATATTGGAAATTTCCATCCCTCCTCTTCATATAAATTCCTAGTTACGGGCCTGATCACGAAAAAGTTGCTTGTTCGTTCACTAAAATTTTGTAGGTGGGCAAGCTACAAAAGTCTAAATTTTAGATTTTAGTTTGTATTGGGGGCATCAATAAATGTTTCGAGTGCAGTTCACTGCTGAAAAAATCATAAGGTGCCGCTGATGAAAGATGTTATTTTGCGCCGCTCGCCTGCAAGCCCCCCCCCCCTATTGTGAAAACCTAGATCCGCCTATGATACTTCTGATGTATTTTTTCAAGTAATGAAATTTACTCTTCAAAAGAAAACAACATTATCTTTGCCTGCAAAGTTCTGTATATACAAAATACATTAGACAGATCTTATGCATGGAGTACTTTTCCAGCTGAATCAATTTCTACTTATTCAACAGGCAGTCTAATTTCCCGTTTTGAATTTCCTGTACGTGTTTTGTCTCACTGTGATTACCGGGCATTGAATTGTTGAATTTATAATTTATGTTAAATCATTGCGTTTGGCGAAAACCTCAGCTGACAAGAACGTCACCATTACAATTTACTGGTATAAACCCTTCGTTAATGTTTTATTCATTTATTTTATTATTTCACGTTTTACAAAAATACAGGGCATACGTGTAACGTCAGGCGCGGATCTAAGAAAACCGAATTGAATGCATTTCTCGGGCCCAATTGTCTGAGGACAAAAGCAGCTCTATTGTGTTTACGCATGGGCCCGGTACTTTCATTGTATGACATCGGTCTGCGTCCGCTACTGAACGTATACTCTATTACATATTTGCTGTACAATAAGACCTGTGGACGTACGTTGTTGCTTTAGAGTGTGTTCAATGTCCAGTTTCAAATTAATACGCCAACATGAATCATGATACAAAACGCAATACAAAACGCTGATATAAAGAGAAACAAAGTGTGTGTTCATTGTCCCCCATCCCGGTCGTTAAAAGTAAACGTGTTTAAAACTCGATTCGGAGGAAAATTTAAACGCCGAAAAAGATGCGTTTTGAAACAAAATCAGCTTCAATTTTACGACCTTGAGCATCGCGATTGCAACGAAATGCGACACTGAACAGGATTGAGTTTTCAAACGTGTTTAAATGTGCTCTCGCAGTGAAAGCTCCAGTGCAAGTGAAAAAAAAAAAGGAGAAGATGTTTTTTTTTTGAGAGCGGGGAATTTAAAGACGATGGAAATATAATCAGCTTTAAATTTTTGACACTGAACGGGTGTACCGCTGATCGCGTTTGTGTATGTGTTTTGTAATATGCGTTTTGTTTCATGATTCATGTTGGCGTATTTGAAACTGGACATTGAACACACCCTTAGATTGACCATTTACTTAAAACACTTATTTATGTTTAATATATATTATTCTGAGCCTTTCAACACAGTTCGAAAACCCTCGCTCTGATATCTATTTCTGTCTTATTATGATTTTTTTTTTAATTGGGTGTCAACAGATCTTACGTCAATTGTTCAGAATGTGTAATAATATTGCGTAATGATTATATAACACCTTTTGTCCAATTATATTTGACGATCATTATTATTTCTCATCCACACTTGAAAATAATGGGCATGCAATTACAACGCTTAGGATGAGGTGTATGTTATTGCAGCAATAAGAATCCATTGAACTGCTATCAGGAAAGGATATGTATTCATATTTCACATCATATTTGCAAGGACACGATGCCGAAGATGCCAGGAAAAAGAAGATATCTACAAAGTCAAAGAAACAGAAGAGCTTAAAGGTAAATAATGTTCAATTTTACAATACGGTTCTATCATTTTATGTACATATACAGTGTGTTTATAATCGAAGTTCAAAGGTCAGTCATTTCAAAAGTATATGGTTTATTTTTGTGATTTACTAATTAACTCATCAGCTTTAATTTGAGACATTGCTCACGTCTAAACTGTAATGGGTCACATAGTTAAGGTCCTTTGAAGGTGATAGGTACAAAACCCAGTTTTTCCAAGTTTTTCGTTTTAGGGTATGAAACCAACTTTTTATAAAATTTTTGGTTTCAGAGTTTTTGGGGTTTTTGTCACACAAAATTTCAATGAAATGCAATCTCATTTGTCAAAGGATCTATCTCACTGGCAATGACATGGTTCTCGATTACGTATGAGTCTCTGGAGGTCTCGGAGACGGATCACCGCGACGTCTCCTGATTCTGCAGGAAGTCGCGAGAAAATAGAAACAAATGTCAAACATGTCCAGTCTTTTAGTAGACTTCTTTAATACGCGAGCAAGTCTCTGTGACGTCTTTTCGGGGTTGCCGCGACGTCCCTTTAGTATCCACGACGTCGCAGATACGTTGTCGGAACTTGCTAACGATTAAAAGAAATCGAACGGTATAATAATTTTGACTTATTGGCGTCTTAAAAAGGGTCTACTAAAAGATTGAACATGTTTGACTGTTGTTCCATTTTCCCTCGACGCCCTGAAGTCTCAGGAGACATCACCACGACTCCAGAGACTCCTAATTGCGAACACATCTCATTGCCATAAAGATAGGTCCTTTGACAAATGAGATGGCATTTCATTGAAACTTTGTGTGACAAAATCCCCCAAAACTATGAAACCAACAATTTATAAAAAGCTGGTTTCATACCCTAAAAACGAAAAACTTGGAAAAAAATGGGTTTTGTACCTATCACCTTCAAAGGATTCTAACTCTGTGACCCATTACAGTTTGGACGTAAGCAATGTCTCAAATTAAAGCTGATGAGTTACTTAGTAGTTTAGTAAACAAATCACAAAAATAAACCATATACTTTTGAAATGACAGACCTTTGAACTTCGATTACCTTTTTTTAGGAACACACTGTATAATATATATAAATTATATTTGACTGCTAAAAGGAATGCTTGTAAGCTAAAAAAGAAATAAACATACGTTTTTATAATTCTCCGAGGGACTTGCATTTAAATGAATGCCTTACTCCTTATCGCCTACCTGTATTCAAACCAGATACAACCTCTGTGGCTAACATGCACGGTGGCTAACACCCTTTGAAGATAGTATGTGCAATCTTTCTACAGGGGAATGCCAACATTAGCTTTTGACTTATTGATTGTTTATATCCCATAAACCTGAATGTTCGTTTGTCTGAAAGTGAAATAATGTGGTAAATTGCCGCTTGGTCTTATCCCACATGGCCTTACTCCATTTCGTCTACAACTAGTTCATCTAATTACATTTTGGGCTAAGTAATCGCCTTTTCACAATTTTGTCTAATTCACATTTCGTCTAATGTCCACTTGGTCTATCACCACTTGGTAAATTACAGTAAGAAATTGGTAACTAATACTAATAGACCAAATATTCATCTGGGCATTAGACGAAATGGCAATGAGACCATTTAACTATTAAACGAATTGACAATAAGACCAAGGGGTGATTAGACCAAGTGAGAATTAGACGAAGTATGTATCAAACCAAGAGAAATTTAGACCAAACTAGTAGACCAAATGTGTTTTCATTTCATTTCATTTATTTATTTTCACAATACAGCAAAAATAATTTACAGAACAAAACAATCAGTGAATAAGATAACATTAAAGACTTACATAGATATAGTCAAAATACAAATACATTTGTTAACGAATATCCAATATGAGACTTATCAAATGTAATTATATGCCCGAGGGCCATGTATTGCGATGGAAACCAATGAAGCAAGCTTGATTAATTCAAGGTCCCAGAATATCAAATTTGTTGTGTTGAAAAGAAGAAAAAATTTAAGAAAGACAACAAACAAGACACAAAACACAAAACAGAAAAACAGGACAAGAAACGGACAAAGACAAGTGACAAAATAAGGAATGACTTCTGAACAATTGAATTTAAGCTTTATAAGAAGCTATAGTGTTTAGCTTTGAGTTTACGTTTTAAAAATTAAAAAACTGGGAGCGTTTTAGCGACTCTTCCAAGGTATTCCAAAAACCTTGGTCGCTATTAAACAACAGCGTTTGCTTATAATATTCGTACCTAGGGAGATGAAAGAGAGGATTGACAATTTGTGCGTGTGGTATAGAATGAAAATGTTGGTTTGTAGAAAACAATGCTGCTTAAGCGATGCCTGGACAGCTCACTTTTGTTCATTGAAACATAAAAACTACCACAAAACGATAATTGTATAAATCTTCTATTTTTAACACCTTTATTAAAAGAACAAATGGTTTGAGTGAGTAGTCTATTTTCGTGCATATATTCATCATTTGCTCTTTTTGGATTATTAATAACCTCTCCTAAATTAACGTGTGAGACTGAGTTCCCCAAGCTAAGAAGGCCCCCCCCCCCCCCCCCCCCCCCCCCCCCCCCCCCCCCGCCCCCCCCCCCCCCCCCCCCCCCCACCCCCCCCCCCCCCCCCCCCATAATAAGTAAAGGAAGAATAACTAGTTTTATAATTTTAAAAATAAATTGGAGGGAGGAAGGAATTCATTTATCAGTGACGACCTACTTTTCTGGTGTAAGAATTTTACATATATGTGGAAATGTGCTGCTTCCTAGAAGCTTCGGTATCAACTTTCAAGACCGCAGATTTCGTAGAGTCACAAGCTCTATTACCATATCATTAAAATATACGTTAGATAGGTAACATTTTCTATAGGAAGTTCTGAAAAAGCATCGCATTGAGTACTTAACAACGTTTAAAGATAATTTATTGCAACAAATCCATTCGTAAAATACTATTTAAACCCAAGTTACCAGTGTTAACAAGCGTTTTCAGGATCTTTCATGGGAGAAAAAAGACACTGGTATCGTACAGGTATAATATAAATGAATAAGGTCGCTAGAGGATTTCCTGGAAATCAGATATATATGATAAATCAAGAGCGGTCATTAAAGAGAAACCCTGTGTACACCGCAGAGTTGTAGGCGTTAAAATAGAGTTTGATGGCATTTAGTACTACGAATTGTTTCTTTACCGTAGATAAACTTCTGTTACCAATCCAAGGCACTTTCCTCCGAAATTCCATTATATGATAATTTTTTTTAAGTAATATTTCGTGAGTTAATTGTATCAAAAGCTTGGATAGGTCCATAAATATCCCAAGACGTGGAGATGTTTGTCAAATCAGCAGTGCTTCAAGTGAATTAATAAAGTATAAATTGCATGTGTTGTTGAGTGATTTTGTCTAAGCCAAACTGCGAGTTTTGAATAGCAAATCAAAGTTTCCTTATAAATGTTAATTGTGCGGTTATACATTAATTTTTCTAATATTTTGGAGATAGAAGAAAATAGATGCATATTACGGTTCTATAGTTTCCGTACTGTCAGTTGGACTACCGTTTATTATCCAAGGAATGGACTTTGGAAATTCATCTTATCAAGGAGACAACACCATTGACAGGACAGTTTATTATAAGTCTCTAAAGGAGTAACATCTCAGAATTATATCTTCTTGTTAATAAGTATTTGGTAATATGGTTCAAAACCCAGACGTTTCCTTACATTTTTTCCAATTCTTTCACAATTTTTGTCTAATTTCAATTGCCATCAGTAGGAGTGAGAAAAGGGAGTTAGTGATTCTGTGGTTAAAAAGGACTCAAAACTTTTGTCAGTGTGCGGGTATAGCTCGCAAGGTTTGAGGCCAATTTTCGAGAAGTAATCGTTTAAACCAGCCTATGTCAGACATCCATTATCAGTAACATTATTTCGCAATCTAAACCATTAATTTTCTTCTGAGACTTCTTTTTATTCAAACACTTCATTAATTATTTTTCCAAGTTTCCTTTCATCGCTTATTACACTTGGATTCAAATTTTGAACAAATAAAATTTCTTTTTTTCAAATCGCAAAAGGGATGATAATGGTTTTTTATATTTGACATATTTTTTTCATGAGTAAGATCGTTGGTTGACACGATATTTGTTACGTAAGCGTCATTTTTTCTGTTGATACATCTGAGAAGGTGTAAGTGACCAGGGATTGAGCGTGCCGTGTCGCGTTTACTTTTTGGTCGTAATTTAACAAGGGGTATACATTCGTATTAAATTTGTCGGTAAGAATAGTCATAAATTTATTGTAAGATCTGCTTAACATCATCAATTGCCAGCACTTCAGCCAATTCTAATGAACTTAGTTTTCTTTCAGTCTTGCTATTTTTTCAGAAGTGCATTTTCTCACCTTTTTCACAGAGTTACGCGATTTGTTCACAAAAAAGACAATATCCTGCAATATTACAAAATGATACAATATATCTGATTAAATAACACCAGAATCAGTTTTCCTTTTCAACATTGAAAAATATTATCAATTAAAGTATCTGAATGATTAGAAAAACTCTATGTGGGTCGGTGATAAGTGGAGAAGAAAGAGAAATGACAATATGGTATCTAAAAAGTTTTGTGTAACATTATCATCTTTGTATTGAGGAATCTATATAAAGTCTCCATCAAAAAACATGTTTGTTTTGTGACTAGAGGGCTTGAAAGCAGCCTCGTGCGATTTTCAGTGAGGAATGTATTTATGATCAGAAGAAGGTGCCGGGTAAATCGTTCCAACAATTAAGCTTTTTCTTCTAGGAATTTTTTATTTCAAAGAAAACGTCTCTTCATCGTTTCATTCATAAGATTAAATCGTTTAGAACATTGTGATGTATGTGTTCTGCGGGATGAAAAGCGCTACTCCCACCTCCTCGTTTATTCATTCTATTATTGAAAACAAATTATGGCCTGGGCAAGGTAGTATAGATAGTGTGAGGACTTATCTGCAAACAGTTTTCTGTCAATCCAATTATAAATGATCTGCCATTTGATATTATTAACAGTAACCAAATTGTTTGAATTTTTATGTTTTCTTATCCACGATGCCTTAATTATGTAAACCAATTCAAATCTTTGTCCCCAGCTAAAGGGTTTCATCTGCGAACTGGTTCTCGAGCTATAGTACTCGCGACAGTAACACTAGCGTTTCTCACATTCGTCATCGCACAAGATACATTCAACACTTCACACGAGCCCGCAGCACTTTTCACTTACTAACGTTAGAAATATTTTGTTCATACTGACATCAGAAATGGAATGTATCAGAGTTATGACGTGAGCACTAACATATATTAAAATCGCTGTCACTTACATACTTAATGGATAAACTAGTCATGACGCAGTTACGCAACATACGAATTTCTTAAAACCCAAAGAATTTCCAGTAAAGTTGTTCTTCTAGAGATAGAACAAATAAGGTCGCCAAACACAGAATTAGGTCATTTAATTGCACGACAGCACATTCGCAACCGCATAACAAAAACCATAGACATAAAACAGAGTACATCGATTGCGCAGGCAATCATACGTCGTTCTCAATTTGTGTGCAATAATATGAAAAAAACAAAAACAAAACCAAAACTCGATCTGAAGCTCTCACCAAACCCCTTTTTTGTTGTTACAAGAAGGAAGACGCTGTTTACATTCAATTGTTTATTGTTTTTAGCAGATTCCAAGACACTAGCCCAAGATTGGTCATTACATGCATGACGCAGACTGCCCTGAGTAAATGGGTAACATGAACTTCTTGAATTTACAAAGCAAAGTTTGTCTTGTATAGATTAGTACGAATCACAAAATTGACATGCATATGCAATACGTAAATGAACTTGCCAATCCTCATACACAGAAACAAGCAATCAAATAGTTTTGGTTGGAAAGATCTTGATGAAGTCGTGCTCATAACAGTATGGAGGACACGACGCGAAATACCCAAAGAAAATATTGTTACAAAGTAATTTATTTCTTTGGAAATAAATTCATGCTGTTCTAACAATGCACAGGTTGAAGTCCCAACCTTAAAGTAGCATTTGAATATGCGAACAGTGAGACAATGTGGAAATATCAATGCATTTCAATACATAAATTCCAAGTACTTTCATAAAAGATCGTTGGAGTACATAAAACATCTTATTATACATTCCATTGTTATTCTTTGTAAGAGATTCCAGACTGCTAGCAAGATGTTTTATCATGCATGACTAAGTAAATAGTGAAATACGTGACCGGAGTACAATCCAGAATTATCGGTCGTGCATGAACCAAAGTAATAGTTAAATAACTTCTTACATTTTTTAAAGCAGAGTTTGATATAGATATTATTTGAATACACAAACTCGGCCAATCCATATGGCAAAATGCGTGATTTGAGATTTCATTACAATTTTAATTCTTGAAGGATTTTCATTATATAGACTGGTAAAATATTTGGAGTTATATAAAAATGTTATTCTTTGAACGAAATCACAAGCGCAAGCCAGGTCATCATGCATATGCACAAAGCAGAGTTTGTATTGTATGGATAAGTACAAATACAAAATTTCCATGAATAGCAAATACGTGAATGAATGTCAAATCCATCATGCACAGAAAGCAATAATTACAAATCGTTGGAGCTGGAAGATATTAATGAAGAGTGCTAACTGTATGGAGGAGCACAACAGTATATATACCAAATGGGAAAACATTTACAAGTAATTTTGCATTCTTTGGAATAAAACATGTTATAACAAATGAACAAGTTGAAGTCCATCAGTATTATAAGAATAAATTAGCCATCACTTATGCAAAATGCTTTGATTTGAAATTGCATTTCAAATTTAAATTTTCAAGAACTTTCATTAATATGGATTGTTTAAAATATTTGGGAGCATTCAATATGTTATTTTTTGACAACACTAATTCTAAAGGCATAAGCCAACTTATCATGCCATGACCAGAGTACATGGGTAAATGGAACTTCTTACAATTAACAAAGTTGAGTTTGTATGGTATGGATCAGTACAAATTTGCATTCTTTTGGAAAGTAAATACGTTTTTTTTTTTTTTTTTTTTTTTTTTTTTTAAATCAATGTACATGTTTGAGTCCATCATTAAAATAAACATGAATATGGATCAGTGAAACTTGTGGGAATTGAAAATGACTTATAATGAATAAATTCAAGAACTTTTTCATACTAAAGATCGTTGTAATATATAAATATGGTCCACGTTACATTCAATTGTTATTCTATATAAGCAGATTCCAGCTGCGAGCAAGATGGGATATCATGCGTAATCTAAGTAAATAGTGAAATACATGAACGTGTACATGCTATATTATAGTGCAGAGTCAAGGGCACAGTTATTTTGTATGGAAAAATACAGATCGAACATTATCAGAATAATGAAATTATCCACTCGCAATATGCACTGTAATCGTGTATGGAATGCTTGAAATTGGGAAGATTATCGTATAATAGAATATAAAATAAAATAAAAATAAATGACATGCGGAAGTGTAGTCTATATCTAAGAAGAATATTTACGTTCTCAAAGTAATTTTTGCATTTTCATAGAAAATTTGTTCACAAGCCACTAATAAAGTATGTGTAAATGTAGATCAACGATACTTGTGGCGATTTGAATGACATTTCATGAATTCATAAGAGAGAGCATTATATACCAACAATACATGACAGATGGAATTGTGAAATTTTACAGAGCAACCTGAAGTATATATTTGGATAATTACAAATCACCATCCAAAAATTTGTAATATGTACGACCCATGGATGAATGACATTACCTGAATTGTTTATAATCATAAATGCAAAATAAAGAGAGGCAATGAAACTTGGCAATACAAGACCAATGCCAAAGAGTTGGACACTCTGATTACAAATTGCATTGCAATTTGGTCTAATTGTGAGTTATTGACAGTAAAACGCGCCTTTCAAAGGCCACATACTGTCAATATAGTTCATACAAAATACCTTTAAAGATCAATCGCCTTTAAGGTGTGTCTTTAAGGTTTATTTTCACTCAACAAAATATAGTAAGAGAAATACAATGGATTAAAATAAATTGAAGGGTTGGAAGATCTTGATGAAGGAGTGCTTACTGTATAAGAGGAGCACGACAGTATATTACCAAAGGAAAAAAAAAATGTTTACAAAGTAATTTGCATTTCTTTGGAATTAAAAACATGTTGTTTAACAATGAACAGTTGAATTCTCATCCGTAATATGAAACACAAATAGCGCATCCCATATGCAAAATGCATGATTTGAATTGCATTTCAATTTAAATTCTTCAAAGAACTTTCATTATAATGGATTGTTTAAATATTTGGGAGCATTCAAATGTTATTTTTGAACAAACATTCTAAAGTGCAAGCACATTTTAAAATGCATGACCCAGAGTACAATGGCTAAATGAATTCTGACAATTAACAAAGCTGAGTTTGTATGGTGATGGATAAGTAGGGCCTACGAATCACAAGATTGCCATGCATATGCAATACGACGTAAATGAATGTCAAATTCGTCTTGCACAGAATAGCAAATTAAAAATGGTTTGGAGTTGGAAAATCTTGATGAAGAGTGCTAACTGTATAGGAGGAGCACGATAGTAAAATACCAAAGAAAAACATGTTTACAAAGTAATTTGCATTTCGGTTGGAAATAAATACACCGGGGTTTTTTTTGGGTTTTTTTTTTTTTTTTTTTTTTTTTTTTTAACAATGTACATGTTGAAGTCCCATCATTAAAATAAATGGTGAATATGGATCAGTGAAACTTGTGGGAATTGAAAATGCATTATAATTGATAATTTCAAGAACTTTCACTCTAAAGATCGTTGTAATACATAAATATCCACGTTACATTCAATTGGTTATTCTATGTAAGAGATCCAGACTGCTAGCAAGATGGACATCATGCGTAATCTAAGTAATAGTGTGAAATTCATGAAACCTGTACATGCTATATATAGTTTTCAAGGCACAGTTTGTATGGAAAAATGCAGATCAGAAATTAAGCAAATATGCAGTAGATTTAAATCCATCTGCCATTGCACTGTAATCAGTTTGAAATGGTTTGAAATTAATTGATGTACGATCATGAATGAAATGACATTACACTGAATGTTTAAATCATAATTGCAAAATAAAGAGAGGCAGATTAAACCATGGCAATACAGTCCAATGACAAAATAGTTGGACACTCAGTTTTCAAATTACATTTCAATTTGGTGTAATTGCCAGTTATTGACGGTAAACGTGCCTTTAAAGGCATATACTGTCAGATTAATAATTCATCAAAATACCTTTTAAGATCAACCACCTTTTACGGTGTCTGTAAGGTTTATTTTCACTATCAACAGAATATAGTAACAGAAATGCAATGGAATTAAAATAAATTGAAGGTGGAAAGATCTTGATGAAGAGTGCTAACTGTAAGGAGGAGCACGAATAGTATTATCAAAGAAACATGTTTAACAGTTAATTTGCATTTCTTTGTAAATAAATACTTGTGTTTTAACAATGAACAAGTTGAAGTCCCATCATTAAAATAAATGTGAAATATAATGTAATCCGTGGAACATGTAGAATATGAAAATGCTCTTCAAAAATGAATAAATTCAAAAAACTTTCATTCTAAAGATCGTTGAAATTACATAAATATTGTGTTACATCCAATTGTTATTAAGTAATTTTTTATTTCCATGGAAATTTGTTCACAAGCCACCAGTAAAAGTAACAGTATGTGTAAATGTAGATCAACGATATTGTAGAAATTTGAATGACATTTTATGAATTCCATTTCATAGAGAGCATTATATACCACATACATGACCAATGGAATTTCGAAATTTACAGAGCAATCTCAGGTCTATATGGATATAACAAATCACCATCCAACAATTTTGTAATGCAAGACCCATGAATGATTGACATTACCTGAATTGTTTTAAATCATAAATGCATGCGGTATTAGACAAACAGAGAATTGGACCGACTGCTAGTAAACCAAGTGGATGTAAATTAATCCATTCATTCGAACTTTCTTTGACATGTTTGATGCGATAGTTTACGGAGCCCCTAAGGTGACATGTCATGTTTTTTTTTCGTAAGTCGTTCCCACGACTTAGTAAGTCGTTCCCTCGACTTACTAACTCGTTCCCACGACTTACTAACTCGTTCCCACGACTTACTAACTCGTTCCCTCGACTTGTAAGTTTGTAACTCGTTCCCACGTACGACTTAGTAACTCGTTCCCACGACTTAGTAACTCGTTCCCTCGATTTACTAACTCGTTCCCTCGACTTACTAACTCGTTCCCACGACTTACTGTATTCGCTGTTATTTTCGCGCGATTAATTTTTCGCGCTTAGAGGCCTCAAAGCGTATTTGTGGGTTTTTTGATTCGCGCTGCATTTACGTACGAACGCAATTTAACCTATGTAAAGCATGCATAAGAAAGCATGCTCATATATTCGCGTGTTTTTAAATTCGCGCCGTACGATCTTTGCGCGAAATCCGCGAAAATTAATGTACCGCGAAAATTTCCACGTTTACAGTATTACGCAGCTTTCTAACGCCAGACCGAACGCCAAGCTATAGTACGAGGTGACGTCATATCGCCACTGCGCATGCTCAAATTCTTACACTCGGGTCGTCTTCTAAATCTGAGGACGGGAGTTGGAGGAGATTTCCCCGATTCCACGTCGTCGCGACAACGACAACGTGAGTGAAGTTTCTTTGATTGTAAAACCACGGAATACATTAGCATGATGGAAGAGAAGATAAAAGAAGAATAGAAACAAAGAAATACACTAGAAATGATGGAAGAGAAAGTAAAAGTAAGATAAAAACAAAGAAATACATAAGAAATGATGGAAGAGAAGATGAAAGAAGGAAAAACAAAGATATACATAAGAAATAATGAAAGAGAAAGTGAAAGAAGGATTAAAAACAAAGAAATACATAAGAAATGATGGAAAAGAAGATGAAGGAAGGAAAAACAAAGAAATACATAAGAAATAATGGAAGAGAAAGTGAAAGAACGATTAAAAACAAAGAAATACGTAAGAAATGATGGAAGAGAAGATGAAGAAGTGTTAAAAACAAAGTAATACATAAGAAATGATGGAAGAGAAGAAGAAAGAAGGATTAGAAACAAAGAAATGCATAAGAAATGATGGAAGAGAAGATGAGAAGGATTAAAAACAAAGTAATACACAGGGGCCGCGGAGCCGGGGGGGGGGGGCTGGGGGGGCTGCAGCCCCCCCCCACTTTTTTTTCAGCCAACGTGTACAAAAATGAAGATGAAAGAAGGATTAAAAACAAAGAAATAAATAAGAAATGATGGAAGAGAAAAACAAAGAAATACATAAGAAATAATGCAAGAGAAAGTGAAAGATGGAGCAAAAACAAAGAAATAAATAAAAAATGATGGAAGAGAAAGAAAAAGAAGGATAAAACAGAAAAGTACATAAGGAAAAAAATGAAATACAATAGATACTATACACACACATAAAGATAATTCAAATAATTGTCACCCGGTCCAAACATCTTTGTCACGTGACTATCGAAACTACCGTCGTCAAAAATTCGAAAGCGCTTCTGCGAGGGAACGAACGAGGTCTGCACGACCTCAATACGCTCCAGTTAACTCGTCGTAGCTGACGTTCGATCTGAGGTTATGCTGCAGTCACACAGACACTTACGTATAGTTACGTTTTTGTTGTTTTAATCTTATTTCATCTTCTATTCTATCATTTCTTATATATTTCTTTGTTTTACTGGATGAACGAAATTATCACTATATCCAATCCTGACTATGACGGGAAGGCATTCGTGGGGATCGGCAGAAAAGAAAATTACTTTTGAACGCAACCGGACGTAACTATACGTAAGTGTCTGTGTGACTGTAGCATTAGAAAGCTCCGTAGTAAGTCGTGGGAACGAGTTAGTAAGTCGAGGGAACGAGTTACTAAGTCGTGGGAACGAGTTACTAAGTCGTGGGAACGAGTTACTAAGTCGTGGGAACGAGTTACAAACTTACAAGTCGAGGGAACGAGTTAGTAAGTCGTGGGAACGAGTTAGTAAGTCGAGGGAACGAGTTACTAAGTCGTGGGAACGACTTACGAAAAAAACAAACATGACATGTCACCTTAGGGGCTCCGTAATAGTTCGCAGGTTTAATCATGTTAATAATCCGAAATTTTGTTACATGAAAAATAGGTTGTTAATAAGAAAATGAAATAAGGTCCATTCGTTACTAAATGAAAGAAAGATACTTTGATCTGAAAATAAAATAAGTTTCATTCATCTGAAAATGAAATAGGGTTATATAATGTCGAACCTTCTGACCAATTACGAACCTTCAAACTCAGGGACGAACTTTCGATGTACGAAATCTGCGGACAAACGAACCTCATTCGGACTAACGAATCTTCGGTCTCACGAACTGTAACCATATACAAATCACCGGTATATCGAGGTATACAGTCATGTATGACGTCAATTCATCAGATTTCCATTTAATACCCCGTCACACTGAGCTCGTTCCTACTACGTCCTTGCAAATTTCGCCGAACGGGCATAGTCAGTGATAGTCTGTGTGTAAACTGAGTGGACGTAGTAAATACTTCTTACGATCTGTTTACGAACTTCATGGACTAGCTCGGTCGGATTTTCAAAAAAGTGTTCAAAAAAAATCGGGCGCCCATCTCGTCCTAAAATTTAACGGGGTGGCAACGTACTTGAAACGAGATGGACCTACTGCAAACGGAATTGCCGTACTTCAATCGTTCTAAAGATGTGCTAGGACGTCTTACAAACGAGCATTGCTTATTCATTATCAGCTTGAAGTTACGAAGACGCATGAGGTATGGCGAAAACGGGCTAGGTTTTTATAGCAGAACGGACGCGCATTTACGTTCAGCACGTTCCTAGCCACGGATAACGACGCAGTTATAGAACGAGAAGAACTTTCTCGAGGCAGTTTGGTCGAGGTAAAAACGAGTAAGAACGGATTTTGACGGATTAAAAACGACCCAGAACTAGTTAGGTCGGGACGAAACACATTGGACAACGAGTTGAACGGGGGCCGCGGAGCCGGGGGGGGTGCAGCCCCCCCCACTTTTTTCAGCCAACGTGTACAAAAATGCAAAAATGACTATACATTTGTGATTTTTAGCCTGTTCAGCACCCCCCCCCCCCCCTCACTTCGGCTCAGCCCCTCCATTTTCAAAAACGCTCCGCGGCCCCTGCAGAACGGGTTGCAACTAACTGGGGACGGGTTTGGATTGTTTCAGACGGTCTCTGCTTCGTGGAAACGGTCATTTTCACCCGATCTTAACTTTTTACAAACGGACTGCAGACGATGCAAAGACGTGATGGACGAACAAAATTAAGGACTGTATACGAACATTGTTTCATCTCAATCCAGAAATAATTCGGTCAAATGTACACGTTCTTTTCAGACCAGTGGCCGTTTTTCATATTTTTATCTAAAGTTGTGAGATTTCCCTAATTGTAATAATGGTTGGCAATTAAACAGCTGATCTGTTCGCTTATACTACTATCACACTGAACGATTTCTTACCATGTTCTTGAAATTATTGCAAAACGGGCATAATCTATGTACACACGGGTTGGACGTGCTCGAGACATATTTCAATCTGCTTGGGGCTTTATAGCACGGGCTTGGACAGCAAGACGTTTTGATTTTTAAACAGAACGGCATGTCATAATCCCCGTCACACTGAACTAGTTCTCACTATACGTTCTTAGTAGTTCTTGATGAACGGGCTCAATCTGTTTACACACGGACTGAACGTAGTACAGACCTTTTACAATCTAGTGCAGACCGTTTACAATCTGTTTACGAACGTGGCGAACGGGCCCGAACGGAGAGAACGGAAAGGCAGTCCGATTTTTTTAAAAACATAATCGGACTGGCTACCAGTTCTAAAATTAAAAGTAGTAACGAGAAGGACGTACTGCGAACAAGGTACCTAACTTGTAAATTTGATAAACATTCTTTTCCGCATACAAAAGCGTGCGATCAGAAATGTCAATAATGTAGGATATCTGTCACACACTAATAACCTGTTTCATATTAACAAAATTCTAAAAATATCAGACTTGTTCTTTTTCAACGTAGGTATATTTATGTACAAATTATCAACCAATAGTCTACCTGAAATCTTTTTACAAATGTTTCGAAGGAATAGATTCCTACATACTTATCCTACACGTCAGAGCAACGCATATCACCTTCCACGTACTCGAACAATTTTTGCCCAAAAAACTATCATGTATATAGGACCTAGTTACTGGAACGCCCTCCCTACAGAGATTATTGAAAGTCCGTCTTTATATACTTTAAAACGTAAACTAATGCTACAGTCACACAGACACTTACGTTTAGTTACGTATTTACGTTTAGTTACGTTTTATCCTTCTTTCATCTTCTATTCTATCATTTCTTATGTATTTCTTTTTTTTATTGGATAAACGAAATTATCACTGTTTCCACTGATGACTATGATGGGAAGGCATCCATGGGGATCCGCAAAAAAAGAAAATAATTTTTGGACGCAACCGGACGTAACTCAACATAAGTGTCTGTGTGACTGTAGCATAATGCTACAGTCACACATTCATATCATATCTATTCATTACCACATATCATATCATTGGGGCCTACAGCCTTACAAGCTTGCTTTCATGTAGGTCCCATCATGTTTCTCTTAATGTAATTTCTACTTCATATTGGCCATTTATACCTTTATGTCATTTTACATATGTATTATTTTGTTCATTGAATATGTATACCGATGTAACATGAGAGATATGAAAATAAATGAAAATGAAATGAAATGAAAATGAACTTTTATAATGCTGCGCATGGACACTTTTAGTGACGGTTTGGACGTGCTATGAACGGTATACAGTCTGTGTCCAAAAAAATGGTACAGTCGGGAAAAAAAATATTTAGGTGTGAAATATTTTCAAATTATGTATGTATGTGGTACCAAAATAAAGCCAAATAATTTTCCTTGCTGATGCGCTTTGTTTTGTATAATTTGCTTTCGTGAAACAAAAGTTATGCTAAATTTTGTGCGACGAGGAACAAATCGAAATTGAGCACTTTATGGCCATTATGCGAAACCTATACACAAAGGCATGGGACGGCGTGTGAAAAATGGATTTTTCTTAATTGTAGAAAACTAGTCATATTTCAAAAATAACAACACCAAATGTGATGAAAAAAATTGCAGGTGAAAGCCTGATCTTCCTGCTTTTTGAAAATATCAAACAATAGCAGGCCGTAATTAATCTTCATACTATAAATTTTGTTTTTCCACTTGTACCATTTTATTTGACACAGACTGTAGAGTGAACGAGCGGTTTACTCCGTCTGAACTGGATAACAACGTATTGCGGACGC
Source organism: Paracentrotus lividus (assembly GCA_940671915.1). NCBI lineage: Eukaryota > Metazoa > Echinodermata > Echinoidea > Camarodonta > Echinidae > Paracentrotus > Paracentrotus lividus. Next base: position 11,780,671 of record CALNVZ010003014.1, read on the forward strand.
AATAAAGACGAAATTGACGTAACGAGGACTTTTTATGAACTGCCTAGTATCGTATTCAAGAAATTATTTGTCAAAGTTATAAGTTCCAACCCGACCAAAGCCGTTCAGCAATTTTTTTAAGAACGGGCAAGGACGGCCCCTTTAGCAGCTGAAATGTAAAAATATTAAGTTTTGAATTATATCTCCTTCCATTAAAAAAAAAATTCACGTTAAAAATAAAAGTAGTAACAAGTGAGTAGCTCCCTATTCACACTCTTATAATTTGTGCACCTCCTGAGGGGATGTGTGTGTGTGTGTGTGTGTGTGTGTGTATGTGTGTGTGTGTGTGTGTGTGTAAGCGTGTGTATGTGTGTGTGTGTGTGTGTGTGTGGGGGTGGCTTAAGAATGCAAGCTCTCAAATGAAGCAAACCGTGCACTTTGATGTTAACATTGATAAAAGGGTATCGCAGATCACATTTATTATCACATTTTTTTAACAATATGCTTCTTCAATATTTATATATTTACACGAGAAGGGAAAGAATTTTTTTCATCTCTTTTATTTTGATGATTAATAATATTGATTGATTGAATTGTTTTATTTTTCTTTTACTTTACCAAGTAAAACCTAAATGCGTTTTACAAGTACGTTACATAAAGAGAAAATTTGTTGAAAATGATATGCTGAAAACTAATATGAAGCATATATACATTACGAAACGCAGGGAATCGCCATCGTACACTCTAAAAACTAAAGTGCTAATTTATGGGTGCTCGTATAGTGACTGCACTTGAAGTGCTAAATCAGCACCTGAAGTGCTGTTTTAGCACTTACCCAAGTGCTAATTTATCAACAAAAAATGTTCATGGTCGGTATGGGATTCGAACCGGGTTCACCTAGACATGGAAGAATACCGCTGACATTACCAATAGACCAACGGAGATCTCGCTAACTGGCTTTAATTATGACAGCATAGTAGATAATTATGGCAACTTTGAAGAAAGTTCATCATGAAACAATATGATCTGCTAATAACCGTGAGATGTGAATTCGTCTAACGTGCTCGTCAGCGCTTCTCATGCAGGGGACCCAGGTTCGAATCCCAACGAAGTCACGCCGTTTTTGCCCATTTTTGCTGAAAGTTCAGTTCACGTGAAAGTGTTAAAACAGCACTTTGAGTACAGTCCCTATGCAAGGACTTAAAAAGTGCTGATTTCAGCCCTTGAAGAGCTAAAAAAAACAGCACTTCAGTTTTTATAGTGTAGGTTGAATTGGAAAGCGGCCTCAAAAAAGTAATTAATCAAATGATGCATGTCCGGACCACATGTTTAACTGATTTGTGAGTAAGAGATCATTTGGGGCTTATAAGGGAGAAGTTTAATTTCCAGGTATTATGTGAATGGGATAGGAATTAACAGAAATATTAGCTAAAAATAAATCAGGAAAAAAAAGAAATATGACTAGAATACTAACTGCACCCAGTTGACCCTTTCGTTAAGTCATTTTTGACTAATTTGATTTCAGAGTGTACACGGTGTAGTAAAAAAAAAGAAGGGGGGGGGGTCAAGTGTGGGCCAAAATAAATGCGATCCTGTACGAATGCAGATGATCCCTTTTTTAAAATATATTTCATTTTTGTCAGAGCACAGTAAGCCAATACAATATTGCAACATACACTCTTAGAAAATAAAAGAAATTCCATTAAGCACCTTTAATTAAGGGTGCTCGATTGCATGCGCCATATAACAGCGGCACCTTTCTAGACTTGAAAAGGTTCTCACAGCAGCACCTCAAAGATTATGAGGTGCTGGTGAGCACCCTTCAATGTCCATAAATATGCAAATGAGCACTTTATTATTAGGGTGCCGCTATTGTGGCAAGGTAAAGGTGTTTAATGCGGCGGTCACAACTCGCCGTACCTTCGATGTGCAACTCCCTACGACGGATTTCGTAGAAAATCGTGCAGCGGAGGTACCTCACAGGTACAATGCATGTACGACGTACAGGATGTTTTTATAATACCCTTACTACAGAAACGCAGGAATCGCAGAAGTTGACCCAGGACCTGTGCGTGCATTGCACATGCATCGCAGGCTACGTCGATGGCACGTGCCCAGTAGGCTACGACGAGTTGTGACCGCCGCATAAAGGATACTTGGTAAGTTTGCAACGGGTGGCTGATTCTATTTTTTAAATTCTGATTTTTTTTTTTGCCCATAAAAGCTTCTCGAGACAGAAAATATTTGGCGATAGCAATATTTATGAATATATTGTGCTGGAGTTTCTTTTCCTCCAAATGACATACCTTATCCCTGTTTTTCTATGGTTAAAAAGAAGGATGTTATGACAATGCAATACTAAAAAACCTTCCTTTCAACTATTCATAATTTTAGGTCAGTAGCTCTGACTATTTCGGCGAATCTTACGGTCTTGCTTACGGTGGAACGTACGATTCTTGATATAATTTCAAAAATGCAATCAGCTAAGTGCAAGATGAGAAATGTAATTATACAACTAAAGTGCCTATACCAAGGCAGGTTTCATGGTCCAACTTCAGATCGTGCGTTCTTTCATCTTACTTATCATTATTAAGTTTTATGTTATTTTTTTGTTATTGTACTCTAAAGACAATATACAAACATTACAAAGCATTAATCATATGAGTTGGCAGTACCTAAAGTAAGCCAAGTTATAATGACATTACTTGACCAAATATTGAGGTTTTATATTTTCCCTTTAAAAGAGATTTGTCCGCTTTGAAATCTAATTGGTTATGAGAAAAAACGGAAATGAAAGAAAATAATGATTAAAGTTTAAATACAATCCATCAAAGGAAAACGAAATTATGAATGCTTGAAGTAATGTGACGTCACTTGCGAGCTGCTCTCCCATATTGTTGTGTTAATGTGAATTCAATAAATTTGTCTTTTCTTTTTTCTTTACGAATGATTAAATTTTGTTCCACAGAAGCATGCTATAAACATGGATTTAATCAGATGTCAAAAGTGCAAGTGACTTAATATTCTTCTTTAAAAATAGAGATAATTATGGCTATTTAAGGAACTTTACATTACGCTACATACGGGGCAGCAGCTCATGAGTGACGTCACTATCTTAAAACATTGATTATTGTCATTTGATGGGTTTTATTCAAACCTTCACTAATATTTTTTTTTCTTCATTTTTCTGCTTTGAAAAAAATAATGAATTCCGAGTAAATTTCCTTTTCAATCATGTACAGATTTTGACTAATAGGATCTAATAAAATCTAAGGAACGCATCCCGCAAAATGTTTTCAATTTGGTCGAAGGGCTTTTTTTTCCCCTAAGATAATCATGTTTAGCGATAAGGTTTTATGTTAGGATTTGCAGTAACGAATCCAGGCGGTGGCGCAGGGGACGCCGCACGCTCACCTATAACTTGAAAACCACCCATGGACGGTATTAAATCGAAAAACTTTCGGCGGCACCCCCATTTTCAAATCCTGGATCCGCTACTGAGTTTTGGTTAGGGGTTAGAGATAGGTAAAGTGTTTAATCCAGAACTGTTGAGAGTCATTCGATAACTGTTAGGAATATTGACCGCGTGACAATTCAAATTGTCTGGTCAAAATTGAATTTAGCGGCGTCCCTGACGAATATAGTATAATACGTCTTTTCCTCCGATGGATAGGTCGAAATGCTTTGATGATCACTTATACAAATATAAATGATAATCACTGTGAGTGCCAGTATTGTTTTCAATAAAAATTGCATGCTATGTTGGACGAACATTATAGTCAGGTGTTTGTAAACTCGTGCGAAATTTTGATATATTTTCCATTGAAACTTTATGATAAACAGCAACATTCTTCTTCTTTTTTCTCTCTCCCGCGTTAGGAAAAAAAGTTTTAAAAAGTATATAATATGAAAATAAAAAATTGCACAAGTCTATTACATGTATAGGATATTTGAAAACAAAGGGATTGATGTGAAGGAAAGTATGAACGAAATTAATACAGTTCAGGAAAGTAACGGAAGATGAGAGAATGTTAAACCAATTTACATTCGAAGCCTTTGTAAGTTTTGTCAATGACTTACTTTCATGCTGAGCTAATTGCAACTCTAAACGATCTACACAACGCCACCACGTGATACACAGCATATCAAGCTTCTGATTGGTTGATAGAGTCAGCGATACATAGAGCTTCAATTAATAAGAAGGGTTATTTACCGAGGTCATGCATATGTAGTAACAATAATTGCACCGAGGGCGCTGGCCTTGTGTATATCAATGTGAACAAATTAGTTTTTAGAGAGCTCATGTCAAGGGTTTTTGTGCCATCATTTCTAATATTACCAAATCTATTATGTTGTAATCAACCATGAAGGGTGTCTTTTGGCAATTACTTCTTGTTTTGGTGTTCATACACAACCATGACAACTGCTAAGGAAACAATTAAAAGCCAATATGTCTTATATAGGTTTAGAGAAATATTAGTACAATTAATTCATCTTCTCATAGAAAATGAATACAAATTGAAATGAATAAAATATGTTGTTTTTTTTTAAATACTCCCACCCCAAAAAACAAAAACGAACAAGAACAAAACAAAAACAAACATTTATGTCAAGTGGAATCGAGCATTGACATACTTTCCGAACAGAAAATGATAGAATAATATTGAATGCAAATAACTTTCGGAACCCTTTCCTTCTCAAACATTATCCGGCGCTGTAAGTTGTAATTTGGGTAAGTGATAAACTTAAACTCTCTATACGGTATAGCTGAGACATGTAAGAGATAGTAAACGAAGCCATATACCCTGCAAATGTGATTCGAGGATACGGTAAGAAGGTGAAGTGGCAATTCAGCATTGTCTAATAGGTCGAAGTGGGTGGAGTGTCAATAGTATATTCAATCATGGGCGGATCCAGCATTGGCCAATAAGAGGAGTGAGTGGAGTGTCAATAGTATATTCAATCAGGGGCGGATCCAGCATTGGCCAATAAGAGGTGAAGGTAAAACCCATTTTTTTTCCAAGTTTTTCGTTTTTAAGGGTATGAAACAAATTTTTTATAAAATTTTGGTATTATTTTATTTGGGGGTTTGTCATACAAAGTTCAATGAAATGCAATCTCATTTGTCAAAGACCTATCTCACTGGCAATGACATGGGTTCTCGATTATGCATGAGTCTCTGAGTCTCAGAGAGGTCGCCGCGACGTCTCTTGATTCTGCAAGAAGTCGCGAGAAAAATCAAACAAATGTCAAACATGTCCAATATTTTAGTTAAGACTTCTTTAATACATTATGTACGTGAGCAAGTCTCTGTGACATCTTTGCGGACGGTTGCCTCGACGACCCTTTAAGTATCTACGACGTCGCAGGAACATTGTCGGAACTTGCTAACGATTGAAAGAAATCGAACGGGCTAATAATTTTTACTTGCTGGCGTCTTAAAGAAGTCTACTAAAAGATTGAATATGTTTGACTTTTGTTCCATTTTCCCGCGACGGCCTGAAGTCTCAAGATACGTCACCACGACGTCTCCACGACTCAAGAGACTCATAATTGCGAACCCCTCTCATTGCCATTGAAATAGGTCCTTTGACAAATGAAAATTGCATTTCATTGAAACTTTGTGTGACCAAACCCCCAAAACTATGAAACCCAAAATTATATAAAAAGTTGGTTTCATACCCTAAAAACGAAAAACTTGGGAAAAATGGGTTTTGTACCTATCACCTTCAAAGGACCCCTATCTCTGTGATCCATTACAGTTTCGACGTAAGCAATGTCTCAAATTAAAGATGATAATTTACTTAGTATTTAAGTAAACAAATCACAAAATAAACCATATACTTTTGAAATGACTGACCTTTGAACTTCGATTACCTTTTTTAGGACAACACTGTACATGTACAGTTTATTCGCACAGCGGGAACACATTTTCTAAAATGCTTATAGTACGAAGATTAATCAACAACCTGGTAATGTTTGTATCTTTTAAAGAAAGGAAGTAGACTCCATTCTTCTTGTTTCTTTCTTTCTTTTTTTCCCCCATCTCGTTCGGTTTGAGATGTGATAAGATATCTACAATCCTGAAGGATCCATTTGCCATCGTTTCAACGACTTTGTGTAGATTTCGAGCACAATAGTCACAATCCTGCATATTGGGGTCGAAGAGCCGCGGGAGCAGACGGAACTGCAAACCTCACTTTCGATTTTTTTTTTTTGTGGAAAATTCACTTGTGGAAATGAGAATCAGATTATAATTTTCAAGTGTTCGGCTTCACAATTTCTGCTCAGTCCCCTGCACTTTCAAAACGGTCCAGGGCCCTTATTAATATTGAATGGTAGGTCCCAGGGGGTAGGCTTTATATATATTGTCTTCCTCAATTTGCCATCACGCAAAATTTTTACTCTTCAATAATTGTTTTACAGAACTTAGTTTTAATGTATTAATCAAATAATCATTTAAAAATATAATATAATTCAAATCCACATTGTCGTCAAAATAGTTGAGTGTTAAAAAATGCAGTGAACCAGCCAGAACTTTCAAAATAATGAATGAATGAGCTGTGGTAACAAAATTATATTTCCGTCAACCTTTTTTTTTAAAAGGACTAATACATCAACAATAATACATGTAATCTGTATTTAAGAATATTTATAAAAGATTGAAAGAGAGGCAATAACTCGCAAACATACCTTCTAAAAAGATGATCACTTTATTCCACGACTTCAATTTTGTTCTCAATACAGGTACAATTAATTTTTACATAGAAGATCCATAGAGCGTGCAGGTTCAAAATCATGAAAAGAAAAATGAGATTTAAAAATGTAAACTTACCGCCTCCAACTTTCGCGTATCCGAGATATCAAAAGATATCCAAACTGGAAGGGAAATATTTCTTTAAAAAAAGCTTTCGCTACAATACAGACTAATGAGCTAGCTGCAGGAAATGATGTCATTAGTGCGATACGACAGATATATAGATTTGGGGAAGAAACTTTCTTTCTCCTGCTCGATACGTATCCAATTTTCAATGACTGCAAGTTTGCAGCAGGGAACGCGCATTTTCGTGAATGTACGAGTTCAAATGGATCATAACCCAGGCCTCGATACTTGGCATTTGGTAGCCTTGACTTGAGAGATGACAGCGATGCTGAAGTCTTTTATATTTTGCAATAATAATTCTTGATTAATTAGTATTTTATATTTGTGCAATATATAATGAATGAATTAATTATCATCATGATCCGCACGAAATGCGTGATAAAGTCGGGATCAAAGTTCTTAAAAGGAAAAATTGGTGAATTTCCACAACATTGCTATATTCTTTTTATTTCTATGTTTTTATTTCTTCAAATCAACTTCAAAATAGCAATAATATAGCAATATTCTCATCAATTAAAAAGGCTCAACTCAAACTCCATCATAAACAAAATATGCCTTCGCTGGATTAGACGTAATTATTCAATGTTCGTCATAAAGGTGAAATATCTTATTTTCCTATTGTTTGATCGTCAATGCTCCACTTCAAATTTTCACATCAAGGATCTCATTATCTTAAAAGAAAAGAAAAAAAGATCGACTACCCCCTCTTTGTCCATTGCTTTTGGGCCCCTGTTTGTTGACCAGATTAAAATAAAAATAAATAATAAATTTCCCATCTCGCCTTCCTATTGGATAATGTTGGATCACCCCGGATTGAATATACTATTTCCACTCCACTCTCTTACCGTATATAATTAAATCACGCCCTCTTATTGGCTGCTCTAATGCTGGATCCGCCCCTGATTGAATATACTATTGACACTCCACTCACTCCTCTTATTGGCCAATGCTGGATCCGCCCCTGATTGAATATACTATGACACTCCACTCACTCCTCTTATTGGGCAATGCTGGATCCCGCCCTGATTGAATATACTATTGACACTCCACTCACTCCTTTATTGGCCGATGCTGGATCCGCCCATGATTGAATATACTATTGACACTCCACTCACTCCTCTTATTGGCCAATGCTGGATCCGCCCATGATTGAATATACTATTGACACTCCACTCACTCCTCTTATTGGCCAATGCTGGATCCGCCCATGATTGAATATACTATTGACATTCCACCCACTCCTCTTATTGGCCAATGCTGGATCCGCCCCTGATTGAATATACTATTGACACTCCACTCACTCCTCTTATTGGCCAATGCTGGATCCGCCCCTGATTGAATATACTATTGACACTCCACTCACTCCTTTATTGGCCAATGCTGGATCCACCCTGATTGAATATCACTATAGACACTCCACTCACTCCTCTTATTGGCCAATGCTGGATCCGCCCCTGATTGAATATACTATTGACACTCACTCACTCCTCTTTTTGGCCAATGCTGGATCCGCCCTGATTGAATATACTATTGACACTCCACTCACTCCTCTTATTGGCCAATGCTGGATCCGCCCCTGATTGAATATACTATTGACACTCCACTCACTCCTCTTATTGGCCAATGCTGGATCCGCCCCTGATTGAATGTACTATTGACACTTCACTCACTCCTCTTATTGGCCAATGCTGGATCCGCCCATGATTGAATATACTATTGACACTCCACTCACTCCTCTTATTGGCCAATGCTGGATCCGCCCCTGATTGAATGTACTATTACACTCCACTCACTCCTCTTATTGGCCAATGCTGGATCCGCCCATGATTGAATATACTATTGACACTCCACTCACTCCTCTTATTGGCCAATGCTGGATCCGCCCATGATTGAATATACTATTGACACTCCACTCACTCCTCTTATTGGCCAATGCTGGATCCGCCCATGATTGAATATACTATTGACATTCCACCCACTCCTCTTATTGGCCAATGCTGGATCCGCCCCTGATTGAATATACTATTGACACTCCACTCACTCCTCTTATTGGCCAATGCTGGATCCGCCCCTGATTGAATGTACTATTGACACTCCACTCACTCCTCTTATTGGCCAATGCTGGATCCGCCCCTCATATGAAAACGTGAACAATCAAAAAGGACAGTGTTATTTTATACCAAACACGCACAGTTCACACTAGTCACGTGCACTAACGACCAGAAAGAATCTTACGGGAAATGTGTGTACTGGGTATAGACTCTCTCTACGTCTGACCGTCGATATCGCGATACAATGCCTGAATAAAGACCGTGTAAAAGGAGAGTGCAAGCTGTGCAGTCAGGATCCGAAGTATTTTATCATGATATTTTTTTTTATGATATCAAAAACGCGGGGGAAAATATTGACCAATCACAAAGAAGTTAAAATCATTGGAAGAGAAATTAATATATTTACTTCACTCAGCGTAACTAGGAAATCGATGCGCTGCTGAATTTTACAGAAAGCTTTTAGTGACTGCTGTTTGACCAAAATATCATTTTCACACAGAAAAACGACCAAAAATGACTAAAATGGGAGATTTTAAAGCTCAAAACGCGAGGTGTAGGGGTAAAAAATATTCTTCCAAGGTTTTATCTTGTTTAATATACATTAACCCTCATAAAACCTGTGTAACTAAGTAAATGATCTTCTCGATTTTTTTATTCCAGTATATCAACAAAACTCCCGTTTTCCGGGCATTCTTCCATTGACAATCGGTGCGTGAAAATGGTTTTCCTAGAAAGAAGCCCCAACGTTTTCATATGGATTGAATATACTATTGACACTACCACTCACTCTCTATTGGCCAATGCTGGATCCGCCCTGATTGAATATACTATTGACACTCCACTCTCACTCCTCTTATTGGCCAATGCTGGATCCGCCCATAGTTGAATATACTATTGACACTCCACCCACTTCGACCTATTAGACAATGCTGAATTGCCACTTCACTCTTCTTACCGTATCCTCGAATCACATTTGCAGGGTATAATGGCTTCGTTTACTATCTCTTACATGTCTCAGCTATACCGTATAGAGAGTTTAAGTTTATCACTTACCCAAATTACAACTTACAGCGCCGGATAATGTTGAGAAGGAAAGGGTTCCGAAAGTTATTTGCATTCAATATTTATTCTATCATTTTCTGTTCGGAAAGTATGTCAATGCTCGATTCCACTTGACATAAATGTTTGTTTTTTGTTTTGTTCTTGTTCGTTTTGTTTTTTTGGGTGGAGTATTTAAAAAAAACAACATATTTTATTCATTTCAATTTGTATTCATTTTCTATGAGAAGATGAATTAATTGTACTAATATTTCTCTAAACCTATATAAGACATATTGGCTTTTAATTGTTTCCTTAGCAGTTGTCATGGTTGTGTATGAACACCAAAACAAGAAGTAATTGCCAAAAGACACCCTTCATGGTTGATTACAACATAATAGATTTGGTAATATTAGAAATGATGGCACAAAAACCCTTGACATGAGCTCTCTAAAAACTAATTTGTTCACATTGATATACACAAGGCCAGCGCCTCGGTGCAATTATTGTTACTACATATGCATGACCTCGGTAAATAACCCTTCTTATTAATTGAAGCTCTATGTATCGCTGACTCTATCAACCAATCAGAAGCTTGATATGCTGTGTATCACGTGGTGGCGTTGTGTAGATCGTTTAGAGTTGCAATATAGCTCAGCATGAAAGTAAGTCATTGACAAAACTTACAAAGGCTTCGAATGTAAATTGGTTTAACATTCTCTCATCTTCCGTTACTTTCCTGAACTGTAATTAATTTCGTTCATACTTTCCTTCACATCAATCCCTTTGTTTTCAAATATCCTATACATGTAATAGACTTGTGCAATTTTTTATTTTCATATTATATACTTTTTAAAACTTTTTTTCCTAAGCGGGAGAGAGAAAAAAGAAGAAGAATGTTGCTGTTTATCATAAAGTTTCAATGGAAAATATATCAAAATTTCGCACGAGTTTACAAACACCTGACTATAATGTTCGTCCAACATAGCATGCAATTTTTATTGAAAACAATACTGGCACTCACAGTGATTATCATTTATATTTGTATAAGTGATCATCAAAGCATTTCGACCTATCCATCGGAGGAAAAGACGTATTATACTATATTCGTCAGGGACGCCGCTAAATTCAATTTTGACCAGACAATTTGAATTGTCACGCGGTCAATATTCCTAACAGTTATCGAATGACTCTCAACAGTTCTGGATTAAACACTTTACCTATCTCTAACCCTAACCAAAACTCAGTAGCGGATCCAGGATTTGAAAATGGGGGTGCCGCCGAAAGTTTTTCGATTTAATACCGTCCATGGGTGGTTTTCAAGTTATAGGTGAGCGTGCGGCGTCCCCTGCGCCACCGCCTGGATTCGTTACTGCAAATCCTAACATAAAACCTTATCGCTAAACATGATTATCTTAGGGGAAAAAAAAGCCCTTCGACCAAATTGAAAACATTTTGCGGGATGCGTTCCTTAGATTTTATTAGATCCTATTAGTCAAAATCTGTACATGATTGAAAAAGGAAATTTACTCGGAATCATTATTTTTTTCAAAGCAGAAAAATGAAGAAAAAAAATATTAGTGAAGGTTTGAATAAAACCCATCAAATGACAATAATCAATGTTTTAAGATAGTGACGTCACTCATGAGCTGCTGCCCCGTATGTAGCGTAATGTAAAGTTCCTTAAATAGCCATAATTATCTCTATTTTTAAAGAAGAATATTAAGTCACTTGCACTTTGACATCTGATTAAATCCATGTTTATAGCATGCTTCTGTGGAACAAATTTAATCATTCGTAAAGAAAAAAGAAAAGACAAATTTATTGAATTCACATTAACACAACAATATGGAGAGCAGCTCGCAAGTGACGTCACATTACTTCAAGCATTCATAATTTCGTTTTCCTTTGATGGATTGTATTTAAACTTTAATCATTATTTTCTTTCATTTCCGTTTTTTCTCATAACCAATTAGATTTCAAAGCGGACAATATCTTTTAAAGGGAAAATATAAAACCTCAATATTTGGTCAAGTAATGTCATTATAACTTGGCTTACTTTAGGTACTGCCAACTCATATGATTAATGCTTTGTAATGTTTGTATATTGTCTTTAGAGTAACAATAACAAAAAATAACATAAAACTTAATAATGATAAGTAAGATGAAAGAACGCCGATCTGAAGTTGGACCATGAAACCTGCCTTGGTATAGGCACTTTAGTTGTATAATTACATTTCTCATCTTGCACTTAGCTGATTGCATTTTTGAAATTATATCAAGAATCGTACGTTCCACCGTAAGCAAGACCGTAAGATTCGCCGAAATAGTCAGAGCTACTGACCTAAAATTATGAATAGTTGAAAGGAAGGTTTTTAGTATTGCATTGTCATAACATCCTTCTTTTTAACCATAGAAAAACAGGGATAAGGTATGTCATTTGGAGGAAAAGAAACTCCAGCACAATATATTCATAAATATTGCTATCGCCAAATTTTCTGTCTCGAGAAGCTTTTATGGGCAAAAAAAAAATCAGAATTAAAAAATAGAATCAGCCACCCGTTGCAAACTTACCAAGTATCCTTTATGCGGCGGTCACAACTCGTCGTAGCCTACTGGGCACGTGCCATCGACGTAGCCTGCGATGCATGTGCAATGCACGCACAGGTCCTGGGTCAACTTCTGCGATTCCTGCGTTTCTGTAGTAAGGGTATTATAAAAACATCCTGTACGTCGTACATGCATTGTACCTGTGAGGTACCTCGCCTGCACGATTTCTACGAAATCCGTCGTAGGGAGTTGCACATCGAGAGGTACGGCGAGTTGTGACCGCCGCATTAAACACCTTTACCTTGCCACAAATAGCGCACCCTAATAATAAAGTGCTCATTTGCATATTTATGGACATTGAAGGGTGCTCACCAGCACTTCATAATCTTTGAGGTGCTGCTGTGAGAACCTTTTCAAGTCTAGAAAGGTGCGCTGTTATATGCGCATGCAATCGAGCACCCTTAATTAAAGGTGCTTAATGGATTTCTTTTATTTTCTAAGAGTATGTTGCAATATGTATTGGCTTACTGTGCTCTGACAAAAATGAATATATTTTTAAAAAAGGGATCATCTGCATTCGTACAGGATCGCATTTATTTTGGCCCACACTTGACCCCCCCCCCTTCTTTTTTTTACTACACCGTGTACACTCTGAAATCAAAAAGTCAAAAATGACTTAACGAAAGGGTCAACTGGGTGCAGTTAGTATTCTAGTCATATTTCTTTTTTTTCCTGATTTATTTTTAGCTAATATTTCTGTTAATTCCTATCCCATTCACTATTACCTGGAAATTAAACTTCTCCCTTATAAGCCCAAATGATCTCTTACTCACAAATCAGTTAAACATGTGGTCCGGACATGCATCATTTGATTAATTACTTTTTTGAGGCCGCTTTCCAATTCAACCTACACTATAAAAACTGAAGTGCTGTTTTTTTAGCTCTTCAAGGGCTGAAATCAGCACTTTTTAAGTCCTTGCATAGGACTGTACTCAAAGTGCTGTTTTAACACTTTCACGTGAACTGAACTTTCAGCAAAAATGGGCAAAAACGGCGTGACTTCGTTGGGATTCGAACCTGGGTCCCCTGCATGAGAAGCGCTGACGAGCACGTTAGACGAATTCACATCTCACGGTTATTAGCAGATCATATTGTTTCATGATGAACTTTCTTCAAAGTTGCCATAATTATCTACTATGCTGTCATAATTAAGCAGTTAGCGAGATCTCCGTTGGTCTATTGGTAATGTCAGCGGTATTCTTCCATGTCTAGGTGAACCCGGTTCGAATCCCATACCGACCATGAACATTTTTTGTTGATAAATTAGCACTTGGGTAGTGCTAAAACAGCACTTCAGGTGCTGATTTAGCACTTCAAGTGCAGTCACTATACGAGCACCCATAAATTAGCACTTTAGTTTTTAGAGTGTACGATGGCGATTCCTGCGTTTCGTAATGTATATATGCTTATATTAGTTTTCAGCATATCATTTTCAACAAATTTTCTCTTTATGTAACGTACTTGTAAAGCATTTAGGTTTTACTTGGTAAAGTAAAAGAAAAATAAAACAATTCAATCAATCATATTATTAATCATCAAATAAAAGAGATGAAAAAATTCTTTCCCTTCTCGTGTAAATATATAAATATTGAAGAAGCATATTGTTAAAAAAATGTGATAATAAATGTGATCTGCGATACCCTTTTATCAATGTTAACATCAAAGTGCACGGTTTGCTTCATTTGAGAGCTTGCTTTCTTAAGCCACCCCACACACACACACACACACACACATACACACGCTTACACACACACACACACACACACATACACACACACACACACACACACAACACATCCCCTCAGGAGGTGCACAAATTATAAGAGTGTGAATAGGGAGCTACTCACTGTTACTACTTTTTATTTTTAACGTGAATTTTTTTTTTAATGGAAGGAGATATAATTCAAAACTTAATATTTTTACATTTCAGCTGCTAAAGGGGCCGTCCTTGCCCGTTCTTAAAAAAATTGCTGAACGGCTTTTGGTCGGGTTGGAACTTATAAACTTTGACAAATAATTTCTTGAATACGATACTAGGCAGTTCATAAAAAGTCCTCGTTACGTCAATTTCGTCTTTATTGCGTCCGCTACGTTGTTATCCAGTTCAGACGGAGTAAACCGCTCGTTCACTCTACAGTCTGTGTCAAATAAATGGTACAAGGAAAAACAAAATTTATAGTATGAAGATTAATTACGGCCTGCTATTGTTTGATATTTCAAAAAGCAGGAAGATCAGGCTTTCACCTGCAATTTTTTTCATCACATTTGGTGTTGTATTTTTGAAATATGACTAGTTTTCTACAATTAAGAAAATCCATTTTTTCACACGCCGTCCCATGCCTTTGTGTATAGGTTTCGCATAATGGCCATAAAGTGCTCAATTTTCGATTTGTTCCTCGTCGCACAAAATTTAGCTTAACTTTTGTTTCACGAAAGCAAATTATACAAAACAAAGCGCATCAGCAAGGAAAATTATTTGGCTTTATTTTGGTACCACATACATACATAATTTGAAAATATTTCACACTAAATATTTTTTTCCCGACTGTACCATTTTTTGGACACAGACTGTATACCGTTCATAAGCACGTCCAAACCGTCACTAAAAGTGTCCATGGCAGCATTATAAAAGTTCATTTTCATTTCATTTCATTTTCATTTATTTTCATATCTCTCATGTTAACATCGGTATACATATTCAATGAACAAAATAATACATATGTAAAATGACATAAAGTATAAATGGCCAATATGAAGTAGAAATTACATTAAGAGAAACATGATGGACCTACATGAAAGCAAGCTGTAAGGCTGTAGGCCCCAATGATATGATATGTGGTAATGAATAGATATGATATGAATGTGTGACTGTAGCATTATGCTACAGTCACACAGACACTTATGTTGAGTTACGTCCGGTTGCGTCAAAATTATTTCTTTTTTTTGGCGGATCCCCATGGATGCCTATCCCATCATAGTCATCAGTGGAACAGTGATAATTTCGTTTATCCAATAAAAAAAGAAATACATAAGAAATGATAGAATAGAAGATGAAAGAAGGATAAAACGTAACTAAACGTAAATACGTAACTAAACGTAAGTGTCTGTGTGACTGTAGCATTAGTTTACGTTTTAAAGTATATAAAGACGGACTTTCAATAATCTCTGTAGGGTAGGGCGTTCCAGTAACTAGGTCCTATATACATGATAGTTTTTTGGGCAAAAATTGTTCGAGTACGTGGAAGGTGATATGCGTTGCTCTGACGTGTAGGATAAGTATGTAGGAATCTATTCCTTCGAAACATTTGTAAAAGATTTCAGGTAGACTATTGGTTGATAATTTGTACATAAATATACCTACGTTGAAAAAGAACAAGTCTGATATTTTTAGAATTTTGTTAATATGAACAGTATTAGTGTGTGACAGATATCCTACATTATTGACATTTCTGATCGCACGCTTTTGTATGCGAAAAGAATGTTTATCAAATTTACAAGTTAGGTACCTTGTTCGCAGTACGTCCTTCTCGTTACTACTTTAATTTTAGAACTGGTAGCCAGTCCGATATGTTTTTAAAAAAATCGGACTGCCTTTCGTTCTCTCCGTTTCGGGCCCGTTCGCCACGTTCGTAAACAGATTGTAAACGGTCTGACTAGATTGTAAAAGGTCTGTACTACGTTCAGTCGTGTGTAAACAGATTGAGCCCGTTCATCAAGAACTACTAGAACGTATAGTGAGAACTAGTTCAGTGTGACGGGATTATGACATGCCTTCTGTTTAAAATCAAAACGTCTTGCTGTCCAAGCCCGTGCTATAAAGCCCCAAGCAGATTGAAATATGTCTCGAGCACGTCCAACCCGTGTGTACATAAGATTATGCCCGTTTTGCAAAATTTCAAGAACATGGTAAGAAATCGTTTCAGTGTGATAGTAGTATAAGCGAACAGATCAGCTGTTTAATTGCCAACCATTATACAATTAGGGAAATCTCACAACTTTAGATAAAAAGAAAAACGGCCACTGGTCTGAAAAGAACGTGTACATTTGACGAATTATTTGCGGATTGAGATGAAACAATGTTCGTATACAGTCCTTAATTTGTTCGTCATCACGTTTTGCATCGTCTGCAGTCCGTTTTGTAAAGAAGTTAAGATCGGGTGAAATGACCGTTTCCACGAAGCAGAGACCGTCTGAAACAATCCAAACCGTCCCCAGTTAGTTGCAACCCGTTCTGCAGGGGCCGCGGAGCGTTTTTGAAAATGGAGGGGCTGAGCCGAAGTGAGGGGGGGGGGGGTGCTGAACAGGCTAAAAATCACAAATGTATAGTCATTTTTGCATTTTTGTACAGTTGGCTGAAAAAAGTGGGGGGGGCTGCACCCCCCCCGGCTCCGCGGCCCCGTTCAAACTCGTTTCCAATGTGTTTCGTCCCGACCTAACTAGTTCTGGGTCGTTTTTAATATCCGTCAAATCCGTTCTTACTCGTTTTACCTCGACCAACTGCCTCGAGAAAGTTCTTCTCGTTTATAACTGCGTCGTTATCGTGCTGGAACGTGCTGAACGTAAATGCGCGTCCGTTCTGCTATAAAAACCTAGCCGTTTTCGCCATACCTCATGCGTCTCGTAATTCAAGCTGATAATGAATAGCAATGCTCGTTTGTAAGACGTCCTAGCACATCTTTAGAACGATTGAAGTACGGCAATTCCGTTTGCAGTAGGTCCATCTCGTTTCAAGTACGTTGCCACCCCGTTAAATTTTAGGACGAGATGGGCGCCCGATTTTTTTTGAACACTTTTTTGAAAATCCGACCGAGCTAGTCCATGAAGTTCGTAAACAGATCGTAAGAAGTATTTACTACGTCCACTCAGTTTACACACAGACTATCACTGACTATGCCCGTTCGGCGAAATTTGCAAGGACGTAGTAGGAACGAGCTCAGTGTGACGGGTATTAAATGGAAATCTGATGAATTGACGTCATACATGACTGTATACCTCGATATACCGGTGATTTGTATATGTGTACAGTTCGTGAGACCGAAGAATTCGTTTAGTCGAATGAGGTTCGTTTGTCCGCGATTTCGTACATCGAAAGTTCGTCCTGAGTTTGAAGGTTCGTAATTGGTCAGAAGGTTCGACATTATATAACCTATTTCATTTTCAGATGAATGAAACTTATTTTATTTTCAGATCAAAGTATCTTTCTTCATTTAGTAACGAATGGACCTTATTTTCATTTTCTATTATCAACTATTTTTCATGTAACAAAATTTTCGGATTATTAACATGATTAAACCTGCGAACTATTACGGAGCCCCTAAGGTGACATGTCATGTTTGTTTTTTTCGTAAGTCGTCCACGACTTAGTAACTCGTTCCTCGACTTACAACTGTCCCAACTTACTACTCGTTCCTCGACTTGTAAGTTTGTAACTCGTTCCCGAGACTTAGTAACTCGTTCCCACGACTTAGTAACTCGTTCCCACGACTTAGTAAATCGTTCCTGCGACTTACTAACTCGTTCCCACGACTTTACTACGGAGCTTTCTAATGCTACAGTCACACAGACACTTACGTATAGTTACGTCCGGTTGCGTTCAAAGTAATTTTCTTTTCTGCCGATCCCACGAATGCCTTCCCTCATAGTCAGATTGGATATAGTGATAATTTGTTCATCCAGTAAAAACAAAGAAATATATAAGAATGATAGAATAGAAGATGAAATAAGATTAAAACAACAAAAACGTAACTATACGTAAGTGTCTGTGTGACTGCAGCATAACCTCAGATCGAACGTCAGCTACGACGAGTTAACTGGAGCGTATTGAGTCGTGCAGACCTCGTTCGTTCCCTCGCAGAAGCGCTTACGAATTTTTGACGACGGTAGTTTCGATAGTCCACGTGACAAAGATGTTTGGACCGGGTGACAATTAATTGAATTATCTTAATGTGTGTGTTAGTATCTATTGTATATCATTTTTTTTCTTAGTACTTTTTCTGTTTTATCTTCTTTTTCTTTCTCTTCCATCATTTTTTATTTAATTTCTTTGTTTTGCTCCATCTTTCACTTTCTCTTGCATTATTTCTTATGTATTTCTTTGTTTTTCCTCTCCATTCATTTCTTATTTATTTCTTTGTTTTAATCCTTCTTTCATCTTCATTTTGTACACGTTGGCTGAAAAAAAAGTGGGGGGGGCTCAGCCCCCCAGCCCCCCCCCCCCGGCTCCGCGGCCCTGTGTATTACTTGTTTTAATCTTCTCATCTTCTCTTCCATCATTTCTTATGCATTTCTTGTTTATCCCTCTCTCTTCTTCTTTTATCTTTTCGTTTCCATGTCTTTTCTAGTTACTTACACTCTTCATCTTTTTCCATCATTCTTACGTATTGTTCTTTGTTTTTAATCGTTCTTGGCTATTCTATCATTCATTTCTTCTATGTATTTTCTCCTTTGGTTTTCCTTTCCTTATCTTCTTTCATCATTTCTTATGTATATCTTGTTTTTAATCCTCTTTCACTTTCTCTTTCATTATTTTCGTTATGTATATCTTTGTTTTTCCTTCTTCATTTTCTCCATCATTTCTTATTATTTTCTTTGTTTTATCTTATTTTACTTTCTCTCCCAATTTCTAGTGTATTTCTTTGTTTCGTTTCTTCTTTTATCTTCTCTTGCCATCATGCTAATGGTAATTACCGTGGTATTACAATCAAAGAAATCTTCACTCACTTGTCGTTTGTCGCGACGACGTGGATCGGGGGAAATCTCCTCAACTTCCGTCTCAGATTTAGAGACGACCCGAGTGTAAGAATTTGGCATGCGCATGTGGCGATATGACGTCACCCGTAACTATGAGCTTGGCGTTACGGGTCTGGCGTTAGAAAGCTTGCGTAATTACTGTAAAGCGTGAAATTTCCGCGGTATCATTAATTTCGGATTTCGCGCAAAGTTTCGTACGGGCGGCGAAATTTAAAACACAGCGAATATGAGCATTGCTTTCTTTCATGCCATGCATTTACATTAATAAATTTGCGTTCGTACGTAAATGCGCGCGATCAAAAACCCAACAATACGTTTTTTGAGGCCTCTAAGCGCGAAAAATTAATCCGGCCGAAAATAACAGCGAATACAGTAAGTCGTGGAAGCGAGTTAGTAAAAGTCGAGGGAACGAGTTAGTAAAATTCGAGGAACGAGTTACTAAGTCGTGGGAAACGAGTTACTAAGTAGTACGATGGGAAACGAGTTACAAAACTATTACCAAGTCGAGGAACGAGAGTTAGTAAGCTCGGGGAACGAGTTATAAGTCGTGGGAAGAGTTAGTAAGTCCGAGGGAGACTTACTAAAGTCGTGGGAAACGACTTACGAAAAAAAACATGACATGTCACCTTTAGGGCTCCGTAAACTACGCATCAAAACAGTAAGAAAGTTCGAAATGAATGGATTAATTTACATCCACTTGGTTTACTAGCAGTCGGTCAATTCTCTGTTTGTCTAATACGCATGCATTTAATGATTTTAAAACAAATTCAGGTAATGTCAATCATTCATGGGTCTTGCATTACAAAAAAGTTGTTAGGATGGTGATGTTGTAAATTTATACCATATAGACTGAGATTGCCTTCTGTAAGATTTCGAAATCCATCTGGTCCCATGTATGTTGGTATATAATGCCTTCTATGAAATGGAATTCATAAAAATGTCATTCAAATTTCTACAAGTATCGTTGATTACATTTACACATACTGTACTTTTTAAACTGGTGGCTGTGAACAAAATTTCCATGGAAATAAAAATTACTTAATAACAATTGAATGTAACACAGATATTTATGTATTTCAACGATCTTTAGAATGAAAGTTTTTTGAATTTTATTTCATTGAAGAGGCATTTTCCATATTCTACATGTTCCACGATTAAATTAATTTCCAAACATTTATTTTAAATGATGGGACTTCAATTGTTCATTGTTAAACACAAGTATTTATTTACAAAGAAATGCAAATTAACTTTGTAAACATGTTTTCTTGATATACTATCGGTGCTCCTCCTACAGTTAGCACTCTTCTCAGATCTTCCAACCATTTCAATTTAAAATTTTAATTCCATTGCATTTCTGTTACTATATTACTGTGATAGTGAAAATAATACCTTAACAGAACCGTAAAGGTGGTTTGATCTTTAAAAAGGTATTTTTGATGAAATTAAATATCTGACAGTATATGCTTTAAAGGCAACGTTACCGTAATAACTGGCAATACACCAAATTGAAAAAGATGTAATTTGAAAACTGAGTGTCCATACTATTTTGTCATTGGAACTGGGTATTTGGCCATGGTTTAATTGCCTCTCTTTATTTTGCAATTAAATGATTTAAAACATTCAGTAATGTCATTCATTCATGGGATCGTAACATCATTAATTCAAACCATTTCAAACTGATACAGTGCATATTGGCAAGATGGATTTAAAAATCTAACTCATAATTCTGCTTAATTTCTGATCTGAATTTTAACATACAAACTGGCCTGAAAACTATATATAGCATGTACAGGTTATCAGAATTTCACACTATTTACTTAGATTACGCATGATGTCCATCTTGCTAGCATCTGGATCCTCTTACATAGAATAACAAATTGATGTAACGTGGGGTATTTATGTATTACAACGATCTTAGAGTGAAAGTTTTGAAATTATTTCAATTATAAGTGCATTTCAAATTCCCACAAGTTCACTGATCCATATTCCCAATTTATTTTAATGATGGGGACTCAACATGGTACATTGTTAAAAAAAAAAAAAAAAAAAAAAAAAAACGCAAAAAAAACCCCGTGTATTTATTTCAACGAAATGCAAATTACTTGTAAACATGTTTTTCTTTGGTATTTACTAATCGTTGCTCCTCCTATACAGTTAGCACTCTTCATCAAGATTTTCCAACTCCAAACCATTTTTAATTTGCTTATTCTGTTGGCATAGACGAATTTGACATTCAATTACGTATTTGCATATGCATGGCAATCTGTGAATTCGTAGGCTACTTATCCACAACATACGCATAACAAAACTCAGCTTTGTTAAATTGTCAAGAAGTTTCATTTTAGCCAGTACTCTGGTCATAGCATGTTAAAAAATTGGCTTGCACTTTAGAATGTTTGTTCAAAGATAACATTTGAATGCTCCCCAAATATTTTAAACAATCCATATAATGAAGTTTTGAAAGAATTTAAATTGAAATCAATTCAAATCATGCATTTTGGCATATGGATGGCTATTTGTGTTCTCATAATAGGAATGAAGAATTCAACTTGTTCATTGTTAAACAACATGTTTTTAATTCCAAAAGAATGAAAAATTACTTTGTAACATTTTTTTTTTCCTTTGGTAATAATACTGTCGTGCTCCTCTTATACATAAGCACTCTTGCATCAAGATCTTACCAACCTTAATTTATTTTAATCCATTGTATTTCTGTTACTATATTTTGTTGAGTGAAAATAAACCTTAAAATACACCTTAAAGGCGATTGATCTTTAAAGGTAATTTTATGAACTATATGGACAGTATGGTGCCTTTGAAGCGGTTTACTGTCAATAACTCACAATTAGACCAAATTGCAAATGCAATTTTAAATCGAAGTGTCCACTCTTTGGCATTGGTCTTTATGCCAAGTTCATCATTAGCCTCCTTATTTTGCATTTATGATTTAAAACAATTCAGGTAATGTCATTCATGGGCATGGGTCGTACATTCAAAATTTTTGGATGGTGATTTGTAATTATGCCAAATATATACTTCAGGTTGCTCTGGTAAAATTTCGAATTCACATCTGGTCATGTAGTATGTTGTATATTAATCTTCATTCTCTATGAATTCATGAAAAATGTCATTCAATCGCCAACAAGTATCGTGATCTAAACATTACACATACTTTTTTAGTGGCATTGTGAACAAATTTTCTATGAAAATGCAAAAATTACTTTGAGAACGTAAAATTCGTTCCTTAGATAGACTAACTTCCTGCTGTTCATTTATTTTTATTTTATTTTTTTTTTTATTTATTTAACGATAAATCTTCCCAATTTCAAGGCATTCATACCAGATTACAGTATATGGCAGATGGATTTTTAATCTACTCAATGTATTCTGATAATGTTCTAGATCTGTATTTTTCCATACAAAACTGTGCCTTGAAAACTATAATATAGCATGTACACGTCATTTGTATTTCACTATTTACTAAGATTACGCGATGATAATCCGCATCTTGCTCGCAGTTGGGAAGTTGCTTATATAGAATAACAATTGAATGTAAGTGATATTTAATGTATTACACATACGATCTTTAGTATGAAAGTTCTTGATTTATCATTAATAATGCATTTCAATTCCCACAAGTTTCACTGATCCATATTCATTGTTTATTTTAATGATGGACTTAACATGTACATTAGAATTTATAAAAAAAAAAAAAAAAAAAAAAAAAAACGTATTTATTTCCAAAGAATTGCAAATTTGTACTGATCCATACCAATACAAACTCAACTTTGTAATTGTAAGAAGTTTCATTTACCCATGTACTCTGGTCTGGCATGAATAAGTTGCTTGCACTTTAGAATGTGTTTCAAAAAATAACATTTGAATGCTCCCAAATATTTTAAACAATCCATATTAATGAAAGTTCTGAAAATTAAATTTGAAATGCAAATCAAGATCAAAGCATTTTGCATATGATGGCTATTTATTTTCATAATACTGATGACTCACTTGTTCATTGTTATAACATGTTTTATTCCAAAGAATGCAAATTACTTGTAAAATTTTTTCCCTTTGGGTATATACTGTTGTGCTCCTCCATACGTTAGCACTCTTCATTAATACTTCCAGCTCCACGATTTTAATTTGCTTATCTGTGCATGATGGATTGACATTCATTCACGTATTTGCTATTCCATGGAAATTTTGGTTTGTACTTATCCATACAATACCAAACTCTGCTTTGGTGCATATGCATGATGACTTGGCTTGCGCTTTGGATTTCGTTCAAAAGAATAACATTTATATAACTCCAAATATTTTACTCAGTCTATATAATGAAAATCCTTCAAGAATTAAAATGTAAATGAAAATTCAAAATCAGCATTTTGCCATATGGAATTGGCGAGTTTGTGTTTCAACATAATTCTATATCAAACTCTGCTTTAAAAATGTAAGAAGTTATTTAACTATTTACTTTGGTCATGCACGACGATAATCTGGATTGTTACTCCGGTCACGTATTTCAACTATTTACTTAAGTCATGCATGATAAACATCTTGCTAGCAGTCTGGGAATCTCTTACAAAGAATAACAATAGGAATGTATAATAAGAATGTTTTATGTACTCCAACGATCCTTTTATGAAAGTACTGAATTTATGTCATTGAAATGCATTGATATTTACCACATGTCTCACTGTCGCATATTCAAATGCTACTTTAATGTGACTTCAAACTGTGCATGTTAGAACAGCATGATTATTTCCAAAGAAATTAAATTACTATTGTAAAATATTTTTCTTTGGGTATTTCGGTCGTGCTCCTCCATACTGTTATAGAGCACTACTTCATTCAAGATCTTCCAACCAAAACTATTTGATTGCGTTTCTGTGTATGAGGATTGGCAAGTTCATTTACGTATTGCATATGCATGGTCAATTTTGTGGATTTCGTACTAATCATACAAACAAACTTTGCTTGTAAATTCAAGAAGTTCATGTTACCCATTTACTCGGCAGTCTGGTCATGCATGAATGACCAATCTTGCTAGTAGGTGCTGGAATCTGCTTAAACATACAATAACAATTGAATGTAAACAGGTCTTTACCTTCTTGTACACAAAAAAGGGCGTTGTGAGAGCTTCAATCATTTTGGTTTTGTTTTGTTTTTTTCATATCATTGCAACAAAGTTGAGAACGACGTTGATTGCCTGCGCAATCGAATGTACTCTGTTTTTATGTCTATGTTTTTGTTATCGTTCAATGTGCCTTCTGCAATTAATGACCTAATTCTGTTGTTTGGCGACCATTATTTGTTCTATCTCTAGAGAACAACTTTACTGGAAATTCTTTGGGTTTTAAAAATTCCTGTAGTTGCTAACTCGTCATGACTAGTTTATCCATTAAGATAATGTAAGTGACAGCGATTTTAATATTTTAGTGCTCACGTCAATAATCTGATCATTCCATTTCTGATGTCAGTATTGAACAAAATATTTCTAACGTTATAAATGAAAATGCTCCTGAATTTGAATATCTTTCGATGACAATGGAAAACACTAGTTACTTCGCAGTACTATACTCAGAACCAGTTCGCAGATAAACCCGTTTAGCTGGGGACATAAGATTTGAATTTTTACATAATTAACATCGATGGTAAAAAAAACAATAAAAATTCGAAACAATTTTTGGTTAACATGTTAGATAAATCAATGCAGATTCATTTATAATTGGATTGACAGAAAACGTGGTTTGCAGATAATCCTCACACTATTATATACCTTGCCCAGGCATAATCTTGTTTCCAAATAATAGAAATGAATAAACGAGAGGTGGAGTAGCGCTTTCATCCCGCATGCACATACATCACAATGTCTAAACGATTTAAATCTTATGAATGAAACGATGGAGACTGTTTTTGTAATTGAAATAAAAATCCTAGAAGAAAAAGCTATTGTTGGAACGTTTACCCGGCCACCTTCTTCTGATCATAATAACATGTCCTCACTGAAAATGCACGAGGCTGCTTCAAGCCTCTAGTCCCAAACAAACATTGTTTTTGATGGGAGACTTTAATATAGATTCCTAATACAAAAGATGATAATTTACACAAAACTTTTTAGTACCATATGTCATCTACTTTCTTGCCACTTATCACGACCAATAGTTAATTTTCTAATCATCAGATACTTTAATTGAATAATATTTTTCAATGTTGAAAAAGAAACTGAGATTCTGGTGTTATTTTAATCAGATATAATCTGATCATTGTAATATTGCAAGGATATGTCTTTTGTTTGAACCAAATCCCCTAACTACTGTGAAAAAGGTGAGAAAATTCACTTCTGAAAAAATAGCAAGACGAAAGAAAACTAAGTTCATTAGATTGGCTTGAAGTGCTGGCAATTGAAATGATGGTTAACAGATCTTACAATAAATTATGACTATTCCTTACCACAATTTAAAACGAAGTATACCCCTTGGTTAAAATTACGACCAAAAAGTAAACGGACACCACGCAAATCCCTGGGTCACATAAATCCTTCTCAGATGTATCAACAGAAAAAATAACCTTTACTACAAATATCGTGTAATCCAAACGGATCTTACTCATGAAAAAAATATGTCAAATATAAAAAACACATTATCATCCCTTTTGCGATTTGAAAAAAAGAAATTTTATTTGTTCAAATATTTGAATCCAATGTAATAACATGAAAGAAACTTGGAAAAATAATTAATGAATTTTGAATAAAAAGAAGTCTCAGAAGAAAATTAATGTTAAGATTGGAAATAAATTTACTGATAATGATGTCTGACATAGCGCTGGTTAAACGATTACTTCTCGAAAATATGCCTCAAACCTTGCCGACTATCCCGCATCACTGACAAAAGTTTTGAGCCTTTTAACCAACAGGGAATCCTAACTCCCTTTTCTCACTCCTACTGATGGCAATTGAAATTAGAAAAAATTGTGAAAGAATTGGAAAAAATGTAAGAAACGTCTGGGTTTTGAAACCATATTACAAAACTTATTAAGAAGATATAATTCTGAGATGTTACTCCTTTAGAGCTATAATAAAGCTGTCCTTGCATGGTGTTGTTCCTGATAAGATGATTTCCAAAGTCCATTCCTTGGTAATAGAGGTATCCAACTGAAGTAGGAAACTATAGCCTAATATCACTATTGTCTTCTATTCCAAAATATTAGAAAAATTAATGTATAACCGCACAATAACATTTATAAGGAAACTTTTGATTTGCTATCAAACTCGCAGTTTTGGCTTAGACAAAATCACTCAACAACACATGCAAGTCTTATACTTTTATTAATCATTGAACTGTATTGACAAACATCTCCACGTCTTGGGATATTTGACCTATCCAAGGCTTTTGATACAATAACTCACGAAATATTACTTAAAAAATTATCATATAATGGAATTCGAGGAAAGTGCTTGGATTGGTAACAGAAGTTATCTCACGGAAAGAAACAATTCGTAGTATAAATGATCCAAACTCTATTTAACGGCCCATACAGACTTGCGTGTACACAGGGTTCTCTTTAATGACCGCTCTTATTTATCATATATATCAAGATTTCCAGAAATCCTCTAGCGACTTATCATTTATATTATACCTGTACGATACCAGTGTCTTTTTCTCCAATGAAAGATCCTGAAACGCTGTTAAACACTGGTAACTTGGGTTGAAATAGTATTTACGAATGGATTTTTGCAATAAATATCTTTAACGTTGTTAAGTACTCAAATGCAGATGCTTTTCAGCAATTCTATATGAAAATGTTACCTATCATAACGTAAATTTTAAATGATAGGTAAAGAGCTTGTTGACTCTACGAAATCGCCGGTCTTGAAGTATGATACCGAAGGCTTTCTGGAACAGCAATTTCCACATATATGTAAATATCTTAACCAGAAAAGTAGGTCGTCATGATAAATGAATTCTTCCTCCCTTCCAATTTATTTTATAAAATTATAAAACATTATTCCTTCCCTTACTTATTATGGCCTTCTTAGCTTGGGAACTCGTCTTCAACGTAATTTAGAGAGGTTATAATAATCCAAAAAAGAGCAATGAAATTATATTCACGAAAATAGACTAGCTCACTCAAACCATTTGGTTCTTTCTAATAAAAGGTGTGTAAAAATAGAAGATTTATACATTACGTTTGGGTATTTTTTATGTTTCAATGAACAAAAGTGAAGCTTCCAGCATCGCTAAGACAGGCAATTGTTTTTCTAAACCAACATTTCATTCTTACCCCACAAATTGGTCAATCCTCTCTTTCATCTCCCATGGTACGAATATTATAAAGGCAAACGACTGTTGTTTATAGCGGACCAAGTTTTTGGAATACCTTGGAAGAGTCGCTTAAAACGCTCCCAGTTTTTTAATTTTTAAAAACGTAACTCAAAGCTAAACATATAGCTTCTTAGTAAGCTTAAATTCAATTGTTCAGAAGGTCATTCCTTATTTTTCACTTGTCTTGTGCCGTTCTTCGTCCTGTTTTTCTGTTTTGTGTGTGTCTTGTTTGTCTTCTTTCTTAATTTTTTTTCCCTTCTTTTTCAACAACAAATTTGATATTCTGGGACCTTAATAAAAGCTTGCTTCATTGGTTTCCATCGCAATACATGCATCGGGGCTTATAATTCATTTGATAAGTTTCATATTGGATATTCGTTAACAAATGTATTTTGTATTTTGACTAATATCTATGTAAGCTTAATTTATTCTTATTCACTGATTGTTTCTGTAAATATTTTTGCTGTATTGTGAAAATAATAAATGAAAATGAAATGAAAACACATTTGGTCTAGCTAGTGGTCTAAATTTCTCTTGGTTTGATACATACTTTCGTCTAATTCTCCACTTGGTCTATCACCCCTGGTTTATTGTCAATATCGTTTATAGTTAAATGGTCCTCATTGCCATTTCGTCTAATGCCCAATGAATATGGTTCTATTTAGTATCTGAGTTACCAAATTTCTTACTGTAATTTACCAAGTGTGAAGACCAAGTGGAACCATTAGACAAATGTGAATTAGACAAAATTGTGAAAACGGCGATTACTTAGCCCAAAAGTAATTAGAGAAACTAGTTGTAGACGAAATGGAGTAAGGTCCATGTGGGATAAACCAAGCGGCAATTACCACATTATTCACTTTCAGCAACGAACATTCAGGTTTATGGGATATAACACAATATTTGAGTCAAAAAGCTAATGTTCATTCCTGTAGAAAAGATGCACATACTATCTCAAGGGTGTTAGCCATCCCCTCCGGTGCATGTTAGCCACAAGAGGTTGTATCTGGTTTGAATACAGGTAAGCGATAAGGAGTAAGGCATCATTTAAATGCAAGTCCTCGGAGAATTATAAAAACGTATGGTTTATTTCTTTTTTAGCTTACAAGCTATTCTTTTAGCAGTCAAATATAATTTATATATATTTATACAAAGTGTGTTCCTAAAAAAGGTAATCGAAGTTCAAGTCAGTCATTTCAAAAGTATATGGTTTATTTTTGTGATTTGTTTACTAAAAATACTAAAGTAATATCACTTTAATTGAGACCATTGCTTACGTCGAAACTGTAATGGTCACAGAGAGGATCCTTTGAAGGTGATAGGTACAAAACCATTTTTCCAAGTTTTTCGTTTTTAGGTATGAAACCACTTTTTTATAAATTTTGGTTCATAGTTTTGGGGGTTTGGTCACACAAAGTTTCAATGAAATGCAATTCATTTGTCAAAGGACCTATTTCAATGGCACATGAGAGGTTGCAATTAGGAGTCGCTGGAGATCGTGGTGACGTATCTTGAGACTTCAGGCGCGTCGGGAAATGGAACAAAGTCAAACATATTCAATCTTTTAGTAGACTTTTTAAGACGCCAGAAGTAAATTATTATACCGTTCGATTTCTTTCAATCGTTAGCAAGTTCCGACAAGTATCCTGCGACGTCGTGGATACTTAAAGGGCGTCGGGCAAACCCCGCAAAGAGATCGTACAGGAGACTTGCTCACGTCATAGTATAAAGAAGTCTACTAAAAAATGGACATGTTTGACATTTTGTTTGATTTTCTCGCGACTTCTTGCAGAATCAAGAGACGTCGCGGCGATCCTCTCGAGACTCACAGAGACTCATGAAAGTCGAGAACCCATGTCATTGCCAGTGAGATAGTCCTTTGACAAATGAGATTGCATTTCATTGAAACTTTTGTTGACAAACCCCAAAACTATAAACCAAAATTTTATAAAAATTTGGTTTCATACCCTTAAAACGAAAAACTTGGAAAAATGGGTTTTTGTACCTATCACCTTCAAGACACTTAACTCTGGACCATTAAGTTTGACGTAGCAAATGTCTCAAATAAAGCTGATGAGTTAATTATAAATCACAAAAAACCATATACCTTTTGAAAGACTGACCTTTGAACTTCGATTATAGAACACACTGTATATGTACATAATGATAGAACCGTATTGTAAATTGAATCATTAATTTACCTTTAAGCTTTCTGTTTCTTTTGCACTTTGTAGATTCTTCTTTTTCCTGCATCTTTCGGCATCGTGTCTTGCAAATATGATCTGAAATAATGAATACATATCCTTTTCCTGATAGCAGTTCAAATGGATTCTTTATTGCTGCAATAACATATCACCCATCCTAAGCGTTGTAATTGCAATGCCATGGATTTTCAAGTGTGGATTGAGAAATAATATGATCGTCCAAATATGAATGGACAAAAGGTGTTATATAATCAAGTACGCAATAATTAATTACACATTCTGAACAATTGAACGTAAATCTGTTGACAACCCAATTAAAAAAACAAATCATAATAAGACAGAAAAGATATCAGAAAGCGAGGTTTTCGAACGTGTTGAAAGTCAGAAATAATATAATATTAAATCATAAATAAGGTTTAATAAATGTCAATCTAAGGGTGTGTTCCAATGTCAGTTTCAAATACGCAACATAATCAGAAACAAACGCAATATTACAACACATACACAAACGCGATAGCGGTACCTACCGTTCAGTTCAAAAATTAAAAGCTGATTATATTTCCATCGTCTTTAAAATCCCCGTGCTTCTCAAAAAAAAACATCTTCCCTTTTTTTTTCACTTGCACTGGAAAGCTTCACTGCGAGAGCACATTTAAACACGTTGAAAACTCATCCTGTTCGAAGTGTGCATTTCTTGCAAATCGCTGATGCTCAAGGTCGTAAATTGAAAGCTGATTTGTTTCAAAAACGCATCTTTTCGGCGTTTAAAAATTTTCCTCCGAATCGAGTTTTTAAACACGTTTACTTTTGACGACCGGATGGGGGACAATGAACACACACTTTGTTCTCTTATATCAGCGTTTTGTAATTGCGTTTTGTATCTGATTCATGTTGGCGTATTAAATTTGAACTGGACATTGACACCTCTAAAGCAACAACGTACGCTCACAGGTCTTATTGTAACAGCAAATATGTAATAGAGTATACTTCAGTAAGCGGAACGCAGACGATGTCATAACAATGAAGATACCGGCCATGCGTAAACAAAGAGCTGCTTTTGTCCTAGACAATTGGGGCCCGAGCAAATGCATCAATTCGTTTCTAGATACGCGCCTGAACGTTACACGTAATCCTGTTTTTTGTAAACGAAATAATAAATAATGAATAAACATTAAACGAAGGGTTTATACCAGTAAATTGTAATCGGTGACGTTCTAATTGTCAGCTGAGGTTTTCGCCAAAACGCAATGATTTAACCATAAATTATAAATTCAAAACAATTCAAGCCCGGTAATCACAGGAGACAAAACACGACAAGGAAAATTCCAACGGGAAATTAGACTGCCTGTTGAATAAGTAAAATTGATTCAGCTGAAAAGTACCCATTCATAAGATCTGTCTAATGTAATTTGGTATATACAGGTACTGCAGGCAAAGATAATGTTGTTTTCTTTTGAAGAGTAATTTCATTACTTGAAAAATACATCAGAAGTATCATAGGCGATCTCTAGGTTTTCACAATAGGGGGGGGGGGCTTGCGCGAGCGGCGCAAAAAACATCTTTTCATCAGCGGCACCATGATTTTTTCAGCAGTGAACTGCCTCGAACATTTTATTGATGCCCCCAATACAACTAAATTAAAATTTAGACTTGTAGCTATGCCCACTACAAAATTTTTAGTGAACGAACAAGCACTTTTTCGTGATCAGGCCGTAACTAAGAAATTTATGAAGAGAGGGATGGAAATTTCCAATATATTCGACCTCAATATGGGGACATGTAGAGAAAGTTTTTATGAATCATGTCATTTTCGGTTCTATTTTTCAAGGTCTTTAGATCGGTAAATATATTGTACATGCCTACCCCTCATTTTCTGTCATGATGACTGAAAGTAGGAAACACATTTGCAACTATTGTGAGGCCCACATTGTATTATCTAAACTATGCTGAAATAGATAAGATAAGAAAAGATAAGATTTTTATTAAATTCTATCGACCCTCCCCGATCGGAGTATGAGAGTCTCAAAAAGAACATATTTACAATATAATTGTGTAAGTGAAAAAAATGATACATATTTTACAATAAAGAATAATGCATATACAATGAAAATATTACAATAATGAATACGAAGTTTGCATTTTGAAGTGCATGATGCAAAAGGTAATATAACAACATTTAAAATCACGGTTGTTAATCACCCTGCCACTTCTAGTAGTTACATTCACATCTGTTTTAACTGTATATTAAATCAAGAATCTTTCGTCAGTAAATGATTTAGAGAGTACACATACATTACTTATTCTAAATAATTTTTCAAGTTTTTTCAAATGGCATTTTTATCTAAACTAAAAAAGCTATGAAAACGAAATATAAGAATGGGATAGTAAAATCTAATGAAGCACCACCCCCCCCAAAAAAAAAAACAAACAACAAATAAACAAACAAACAAAACATAACAAACAAACAAAACAAAACAAACAAACAAAACAACATTCACATACAACAAAAAGAAGAAGAAAAAAGAGGAGAAAGAAAAAAAATCCCGATTGAACCGAAAATGATGTGTAAAATTGATTTCAAGGAAATTCCCCGATCATTAAAATTTGGGGCGTGGCTAGAATAACCTGCAGCCTCTCTCACGATATTAATGTAACACACATGGCACACTCCAGTGACTCCGTAAAAGTACCTGCCCAATCCAGGCCACCAAGGCTACGCTAAGCGCGGCCCGGTCAGTGCACAGACGACTAGACTGTAGAAACCCCATCACAGCCTCATACGTGTACTAGCGCTGGCGCCTATCCCACGTGTGATTAGTGGAGAGTTCTACGGAATGTCGACTTAACTTTGTCTTGAAATTACATCCACGAATCCCCATCCACGAATGCTGTAGTTTTTGTTGTCAAACAGTATGTCTAGACTATGTGATATTTAGAAATGCATATGTGAAATTGAATCAGAACGGGAGCAGAAAATCGAAACCAAGAAATTTGTTACACTGACTATGAACTGTTTGTGCAAACGGCAACAAGTACAGTACACTAGTAATACTAGTAATGACCACCATGCACTACACTCGTTTGATAATCAAACTCGTCCTCTGACTCTACGTGATTGGCGTGGTTACAAAAAATAATTTCTAACCTAAATTTACACTTTCAATCACCGTTTATAAGTTAATTTGGGATCAATTGCATTAAATTATTATTTTTAAATCCTAACTAATCTCTGACAATGCTTAACTGAACTAAAAAGGTGAAATGGAGCAAAAACTCACCGATTTTAGCAGTCTTCCCGATTTTTCTGGCCACTTTACATTTCGTAGGTCGCTTTGAGAAAAAAATGAATGGAAAT
This sequence comes from Paracentrotus lividus, assembly GCA_940671915.1. Classification (NCBI taxonomy): domain Eukaryota; kingdom Metazoa; phylum Echinodermata; class Echinoidea; order Camarodonta; family Echinidae; genus Paracentrotus; species Paracentrotus lividus. The sequence continues at coordinate 11,813,865 of CALNVZ010003014.1, forward strand.
AATAGAGATAGAGTGCCTGCGACCGCGATCACGACTATGCGAGAGGGTGTTATGTAAACATCGCGTAAAATAAGCAAATGTTAACCTAGTCTCACCTTGAGTAATGTAAAAAAAAAATAAAAAAAAAAAAAAAAAAAAAAAATGGAGAGATTGGAGTTTTTATTCCCGCCCCTCGGCATAAAAAAAAAACATCTAAAGGTCTCGTGTATCGGCCAAGGGTAAGGATTGAGTGCCTAAAATCGGGCCTGGCCGTCAATCCTCCCCCCCCTTTTTTTTCTTAACTTTTTTTTTTGGGGGGGGTGCTGGACGAGATTTTTGTAATGGGCCGGAAAGAGCTTAGCACTTTTTTCTTTTTCTTTTTTTTTCCTTTTTTTTCTTTAGGGGGTGGAGAGGGGGGGGGGGCTGGACGATGATATTTTGTCATGGGCCCGCGAGGAGCTTGGTCTTTTTTTTTCTTTCCTTGGGGTGGATGAGAGGGGGGGGGGGGCGGGACGAGATATTTTTGTATCGGGGCCCGCAGCTTTTTTATTTTTTTTTTTTTTTTTTTGCTGTAGAACTTTTTTTTAGGGGTGAGTGAGGGGATGGGGGTTGGGGTGGACGAGATATTTTGGGTAATGGGGGCCGGAGGAGCTTAGTGCTTGTTTACTTTGTCTTTACTTTTAATACCTTATAATCTGTATTTCTCATGTGTGTAAATAAAAATTTAACTTGAATTGAAATAGCATCTAACTGTCCTTTTGTCTCTGTTTTATTTATTTTTTCTTTTTAACAAAGTACATACATCTAAGCCATTCATTGGGGAGGGGAAAATGGGGGCAGGAAACTTAGCCTACAATTGCCTAGTAAATCTTGGGATATGAATTAGGACTTATCCCTCCCCCAAAAAAAAAAAAAATAAATAAATAATTAAAAAATAAAATAAATAAAAAATAAATAAATAAAATAAATATAAAAAACAAAACAAAACAAAACAGATAACAACACAACAGAAATGAAAAAACTAAAAGCAAAAAAAAAAAAAGAATCATTATACACTTTTAGTATTTATAATTGAAGCGGGCGGGGAGGGGGGTTCAGAGCCAACTTCTCAGCAAACATGTACAAAAACCAAAAGTACTATCACCTTCACTATTTTTACTGTTCACCTCAACCCCCCCCACCTTGGTGACCCAAGGCCCTCACTTAAAAAAATTAAAATCACCAGGCCTCTCTACTCATATACCAGCTTTAAACAATAGACAAAATTTTTGTTAATATTATACTGATTTTTTATTTATTACTAAGGCCCTACTATTTTATTTAGTTATTATTTTTTTTCATTCTATTCGCAGTGAAATCAAAAGCTAATATTCTAACAACGAATTAACAACAAGGTTAACAACTTAACTGTTGCCCAATGTCACATTCGACTCGTGACGGAGACATCGTCGAAATGCAACCTTCGACAAAAGAGGGCGGCACAATTTATCCCGCCATTGAATTACTTGGCTTCTCTTGGTCAGGTGGAATCGGTGGCAAAGATGTAGCGATATATGCGTTGAATACTAAAAATTTACTAACTTTGAGGACATAAGAGGATGCAGTGGCTCAGGAAAGGAAATAAGGAGAAGAATATTGGAAACAATTCGTTAAGTAATTTTCCCATGTTTTATTCATATCGATCATTTGCTCAACTTTTGAGTACGACTGTGTTGATGTTTCGTAAAGTAGTCAAAGTCTATGCTAGGTCTCGGTAAGTTCATAAACGGCTCACTCCACGCGTGGTAAATGACCATGTATATGCATGTGTGGTGTAGAAAGGGAAAAGCTGGTGACTGTTTTTGTGCATAGTGTTTTTAATTTTGCAGCTGTTTCTTAATCTTACCTTTGTTTAAAACTGGAGTAGATCTGTAAGTATAAATTTTGAAGATTCCAATAGCAATTGCTAGAAAATTTGTGATGTAACAATGACCTTGTCAGAGTGCATTAAAAAGACAAATATGGAAACGCAACATTAATTAGCCAAGTTTGATTACAATTACAGTGATAAGTGGCCTTATCGTCGTTTCGGAAACTACTACGCTCAAATGCTTTGTACACAAGTGAATGGGGGTGGAAAGAGGAAAACCAATAGCGTTTGACTGAAGAAGCGCTGTGCTGTGCAAAGTGAGGGTGGTTCCTCGATACAATTATGCGATGAAATGTTTATTGCAGTAATGGTACAAATCAAAGTATTATTCAAAGAATAGGCCTAGTAAGGGTTATGGGTTGTTTTAACGGATCAGGGTACAAATCCATTTTGTCTCACTGACCAAAAAAAAATTGTTTTGTTTCCCGAAATATTTTTTGTGTATGTGTTCTAGACAAGTAAAAATGAATCGATTTTAAATTTGGAGGCATGTAGGTCACCAACTTATTTTTCTATAGGGTTCAAATTTTGTTTCAACCACGTAAGGTAATTGCTTCACATTTTCGGAGAGGAACGTTTTGACGGAACGTGATTGAAGCATTGCAATGTGAACTGTCTGAAAATAGTGGATGTTGCGAAGTTAAAACATTAAAGTTGTGGCATATATACAGTGTTCTACAGACATAAAATATATTTTTCATCAAGTGATGTCCTAACTGATGCGGTAAAAACACCAATTCCGGAGAGGACATTTTTTGATCAGAGAATTGGGACCTGTCCATTTTTGGTTAACTGGTCAAAAAATTCAGATTAACTGTAGCTTCCTTGGGTTTTCTTTTAACAATCACATTTCAGTAGCCGATTCTGATTGGAAAAACAAGCTAATGATTGCTAATAATAAAAGAAGCTCATGCTCAAAAAATAGAAAATAAAATGAGACTGCAATTTTGCCCCTAATTGGCCAGATATGGTCAATTTTTTAGAAAAATGAGTTATGGTCGATAATTCATTTTTCTCTTGTAGTTACTATCTAAACAGTGGCCCAATTAGCTTACCATCAAAAAATTGATATGATATTACCCAAATTTCGGTTTATTGTGGCACAGAAGGCAATTTTTTAACGGTAGTAAACTGATCGTAAAACAACCTTATTCATAAAACAATGACTTGGAATTGGACTCAATGTCCTTAATGATGCCAAATACTTGCAAACGGTGGGAGAATAGATAATTAGCAAATATAAGCCTCAATTACTCAGAAATGAAGGATGGAGAAAACTATTGGAGTGGCAATAATCTTATGCAAGGTTGTTAACTCTTTGCCGCCGACAATTAATTAAACATAAAAAGAAGACATTTCTCTTTGTATTATTAAAATAGTTTACAATATTTGCTTATGTAGAACTATAGAATTATGCAGAGACCCCGTCCTATGCATTATCAGTGATATTTTCAGATCTTTGGCCCGCCATTACAAGAGAAAAATGAAATTATACGATGCATATAAATAAGTACAATTGTGACTATAAGTCGAACTTGGCAGGCAAAGAGTTCAGAATATGAACAAATTATGTTTTCACTTGTGAAGACAATTGAAATTGAACTCTAAGTGCATATTAGAGCAAAAATGCTTGAAAACGATGGGAAAAAATATGATTAATTAAGCAACATACTGGTCGCAATCAAGGTCATTCTTGGAATAAATGAACCATAAATTGTTGACATTTTTCATACTTATGATTGTGTATCCACATGAAAAATCATATTTGTTGTATATCATTGGAGTAATTAAACTCAAATTTAGAAAATTAATGCCGGGTTTCACGTACTTTTGACTTTTCATGCCATTGAGTTTCATTCCAGGTCAGTCATCAAGATGGAGCTGAATTGTTTATACTAAAATTAACTGGATAGTTCTATACCACTTAGTAAAATTACTTTCTAAGCCTTGCACCAATGAGTAAAATGCTGAAAAGTTGCTAATTAATCTATTTTCCCATCATTTTGGCCACTGAAGACTTAAATAACTCAAAATTAAAGTACTTTGAGACGACGGAAGAAGGAAATAGAGAGAGGGTGAAGACGATGTGTTGTTGTGTGTGCGTGGTGTGTGTGGTGTTGTGGGGGGTAAAGTGGGTGGGTGGGTGTGTGGACATATACTAAGGGAGACATATAAGCCCTAGGGACAAGGAGAAATGAGTAGTTTGGTGAGATTAATAATGAGTTCGTTTAATCCCCATACACACTGTATTATAAATGGCTCAGAAAATTCCTAAAATAGCTAAAAATACATATACTTATTAACAAATACATTATGTCCAAAAGTGAGGACTGCCTTAAAGATGTTGGCAAGTTTCAGAGCAATCGGGTATTTAAAAACAATCTAAACAAAACTTCAACATTGTTGGAAAACCGAAAACGAGTAAAAAACAGACAAATTTGTCGCTAAGTCGATCTTGATCGTCGCTCGTGATTAACGTCGCTATCATCGATCCTCAATGAAAACCAGGAAACTCATGTGTGCATGTATACTATCGTTAATCCAAACTCAAAAAAGAAAATAAAATGAAGCCCCTAAAAATGTGCTGGGGAATACATTTGTGTATAGTGAAGTGCACTCCCTGTACATTGTCTTCAAATATGAACTTCCGGTAGTGACGTCAACAAAATGTGTGATTTTGGCGGAAGGCCACAGCTCCAGAACCCGCAGCTAATTCATTTTGTGAGGCCCAGGGTCCACCCAACCCCTTATGGGGTCAGTTGTTCCGGCGATTTCAGCTCGAATAATCTTTTGGGATGCCGGAATCTAATACAGTTGTCGCTGGACGTCAATGCACTAAAACTAATATTTCTGTTGTGTTACATATTAGGCCCTACTTGTAAACGCACTGGTTTTGTTTAAATCACCCTGCCACTTTAGTAGTTAAATTAATCTGGTAAGACTGTATTTATCAAGAAATCTTTCGTCAATAAATGATTTGAGAAGAAAACATTACTATTTCTAATGAATTTTACAATTTTTTTTTCAAACATTTTGTCAACTTTTATCTAAACTATAAATCTATGAAATCAAAATTATAAGAATGGGAATCTAACTGAAAAACACCACCCCCCCCTAAAGAAAAAGAAACAACAACAACAACAACAACAGAAGAGAAATAAAAAAAAGAAGAGAGAAAACAAACAAACAAAAACCAAGATTAAACCAAGAATGACGTGTCTATTGATTATTTCAAGAGAAAGGGAAATCCCCCGATCATGAAATTTTGGGGGCGTGGCTCGATGACTTCAAGCCGCTCTCCGATGGGTGCGGCCTGATTGAACATGCACACATACGGCATACTCCAGGTGACCCGTAAGTACCCCCCCATATCCATCCCGCATCCAGCCAGGCGCTTAGCTAGCTCGCATAACGCGAATAGCGTGACCGGTCATGCACAACAACTGTAAGAACGTGTACTGCCTATCTCCCAGCTTGTGTGATAGTTTCATGACTTTCGACTTATCTTTGCAGGTCCCAATCTTGTCTTAAATTACGTCCGCGGACTCCATTCCACGAAAATTGTATTTTTTGTTGTCCAACAGGTATGTGAAAATTGAGTTAGCTATTTGTTTTAAGCCCAAAATTTGATTTTATGTTAGTAAAGTTTATTGATTGATTATTTTGAGGCATGAGCAGATCAGACCTACCCTTCTCAAATGAGCATTGGAGATAGACAGAAGACAAGTGGACAGCCATTAAGTGGTCACATGTCCACATACAAAGAGAGCGCAAGGCATTTCAAGATGGTGAGTAAAGAAGGTTCTTAGATCATCTTCTGAGATCAGCAGAAAGACTTTACTTTGTTAAAAGGGGAAGTAAGGTTATTTTTTTAATGTACATGCAAGAAGCGGCACATTTAAAAATCCCTCATTTGACAATTAAATGGTTCAAATTACTTATACTGTTGGGGTTATGCGTATGAAACATCAAGTGAAGGCTTTGTGAATTTTTTGTAAAAGCAAAAAATAAAAAACTATCACATTATCATATTATCTCTCATTTTTACGTTCCTGTCTTGCTGAAACACAAAGAGTCTTATTTGTATGTTGTGTCATAGAACATTTTTAAACGAACTCCATGGCAAGAAAATATATATTGGTCAAGTCCCTGCCGTTCAAAAAAAAATGTTAATATCATAATTTTTCCTTTTGTTAGAGCTGGTACAATAGACAGAAAGAAAGGTCATATTGATACAAACGCACTTCTTCTTACTGTGGAGGATCCCTTTCAAAGGTCGGCACAGTGGGCGCTACACTCAACGCTCTCCTTCTTTGGTGGCCTGAAACTCTTTAGTCCAACAGCAAGGCCTTACGTAGTAATGAATATTGATTTTTGTCAAGATCACTATCAAGTGGGCGTTATCAGGATTTCATATGGGGGG
>CALNVZ010003014.1:11820200-11845008 GCA_940671915.1 Paracentrotus lividus
TGATCGTCAATGCTCCACTTCAAATTTTCACATCAAGGATCTCATTATCTTAAAAAAAGAAAAAAAAAAGATCGACTACCCCCTCTTTGTCCATTGCTTTTTGGGCCCCTTTGTTGACCAGATTAAAATAAATAAATAAATAAATAAATTTCCCATCTCGCCTTCCTATTGGATAATGTTGGATCACCCCGGATTGAATATACTATTTCCACTCCACTCTCTTACCGTATATAATTAAATCACGCCCTCTTATTGGCTGCTCTAATGCTGGATCCGCCCCCGATTGAATATACTATTGACACTCCACTCACTCCTCTTATTGGCCAATGCTGATCCGCCCCTGATTGAATATACTATTGACACTCCACTCACTCCTCTTATTGGGCAATGCTGGATCCGCCCCTGATTGAATATACTATTGACACTCCACTCACTCCTCTATTGGCCGATGCTGGATCCGCCCATGATTGAATATACTATTGACACTCCACTCACTCCTCTTATTGGCCAATGCTGGATCCGCCCATGATTGAATATACTATTGACACTCCACTCACTCCTCTTATTGGGCAATGCTGGATCCGCCCATGATTGAATATACTATTGACATTCCACCCACTCCTCTTATTGGCCAATGCTGGATCCGCCCCTGATTGAATATACTATTGACACTCCACTCACTCCTCTCTATTGGCCAATGCTGGATCCGCCCCTGATTGAATATACTATTGACACTCCACTCACTCCTCTTATTGGCCAATGCTGGATCCACCCCTGATTGAATATACTATAGACACTCCACTCAATCCTCTTATTGGCCAATGCTGGATCCGCCCCTGATTGAATATACTATTGACACTCCACTCACTCCTCTTATTGGCCAATGCTGGATCCGCCCTGATTGAATATACTATTGACACTCCACTCACTCCTCTATTGGCCAATGCTGGATCCGCCCCTGATTGAATATACTATTGACACTCCACTCACTCCTCTTATTGCCAATGCTGGATCCGCCCCTGATTGAATGTACTATTGACACTTCACTCACTCCTCTTATTGGCCAAATGCTGGATCCGCCCATGATTGAATATACTATTGACACTCCACTCACTCCTCTTATTGGCCAATGCTGGATCCGCCCCTGATTGAATGTTACTATTGACACTCCACTCACTCCTCTTATTGGCCAATGCTGGATCCGCCCATGATTGAATATACTATTGACACTCCACTCACTCCTCTTATTGGCCAATGTCGGATCCGCCCATGATTGAATATACTATTGACACTCCACTCACTCCTCTTATTGGCCAATGCTGGATCCGCCCATGATTGAATATACTATTGACATTCCACCCACTCCTCTTATTGGCCAATGCTGGATCCGCCCCTGATTGAATATACTATTGACACTCCACTCACTCCTCTTATTGGCCAATGCTGGATCCGCCCCTGATTGAATGTACTATTGACACTCCACTCACCCTCTTATTGGCCAATGCTGGATCCGCCCCTCATATGAAAACGTGAACAATCAAAAAGGACAGTGTATTTTATACCAAACACGCACAGTTCCACTACAGTGCACTAACGACCAGAAAGAATCTTACGGGAAATGTGGTGTACTGGGTATAGACTCTCTCTACGTCTGACCGTCGATATCGCGATAACAATGCCCTGAATAAAGACCGTGTAAAAGGAGAGTGCAAGCTGTGCAGTCAGGATCGAAGTATTTTATCATGATATTTTTTTTTATGATATCAAAAACGCGGGGGAAAATATTGACCAATCACAAAGAAGTTAAAATCATTGGAAAGAGAAATTAATATATTTACTTCACTCAGCGTAACTAGGAAATCGATGCGCTGCTGAATTTTACAGAAAGCTTTTAGTGACTGCTGTTTGACCAAAATATCATTTTCACACAGAAAAACGACCCAAAAATGACTAAAATGGGAGATTTTAAAGCTCAAAACGCGAGGGTTAGGGGTAAAAAATATTCTTCCCAAGGTTTTATCTTGTTTTATATACATTAACCCTCATAAAACCTGTGTAACTAAGTAAATGATCTTCTCGATTTTTTTTTTATCCAGTATATCAACAAAACTCCCGTTTTTCGGGCATTCCTTCCATTGACAATCGGTGCGTGAAAATGTTTTCCTAGAAAGAAGCCCCAACGTTTTCATATGGATTGAATATACTATTGACACTCCACTCACTCCACCTTCAAAGGACCCTAACTCTGCGACCTATTAAAGTTTGGACGTAAGCAATGTCTCAAATTAAAGCTGATGAGTTACTTAGTATTTTAATAAACAAATCACAAAAATAAACCATATACCTTTGAAAAGACTGACCTTTGAACTTCGATTACCTTTTTTTAGGAACACACTGTATAGCGTATTTCATTGTTTTGTTTATTAATATTGAATGCAATTAAACGATTTGTAGCAGTACAATCTATATTCATTTAAATTTCCATTATAATTTTAGAGAAGTTTGGTATATTCTGGGAAAAAGAGAATGATATTGTGTTGCACATTTCATATCCCAAAACTTTCACATCTCTGTAAATTAGATTGGGAATGATTAAGGTAACTGCTAAAAAAAAGCTGGGGCTTTGGATTGCTGCCCCTTATATAACTATCTCTCTCTCTCTCTCTCTCTCTCTCTCTCTCTCTCTCTCTTGATTTCACCATTTTCATATTTTTTAACATCACAAGAACAAACCGGGATTAACATAATTATTGTGTATCATTTTTGAACAATAATCAAACACGAATCGATTTGACAATCAACCAGAATATTAAGAAGTAGCTTATGGTGGTATAGATGACATCAATACTATAATTATACTCGATTGAAATACCTTTTTAACGTGGGACCGTTTTTTTTAATGAAGATTTTCCTTCTTCCTATGTATAGCAATGACCAATTCTACATGTCTGATTCGAAATGTAGAAATAAATGCTGCAAGACCATCAAAACTCTTAAGTAAATAGTTAAGTGATTTGATAATTCTATTGCGTCTCCTCCGGTCTAATAATAAACCCCCAAATTATTCTTTTCCAGTTAAATATTCATACGTGACAACAATTTTACACCAATTACCAACAAAAGTTCTCTTAAATCTTTAGCAATCATTAAAAAAAGTTAACATGTCACGTGTTCCAACACGCGGAGTTCCCCCTATATAACTTAAAAGTACAACATCGTAAAATTTTAAGTTAAACAAAATGTAATTCATGATATACACACCGTGGCTGAAAACTCATTTTCCTAATCATGCTGATACAGTTTTTTTTTTAGATATTAAATTAAACTCGCGAACATTATGCTTCATTTCTCTTTATTATGATTTGATGTTTGTTTTGCTCACTAAACTTGTTTGTGGAGTGGATCTCTCAATATACTGTATATATCTGTATAATACATTTTTTCAAGGTTTTTGTAATTATACAGTGTATATGCATAATAAGGTAACTCAACTTTAAAGCATCAATGTAGATTAGTGATGTTTATGTATTAAAAAGAAGGATAATATCACTAGCGGAAGCTTTAAAATGCCATTCGACTCGTCGGTATGGCGAGCTATTTATACTTTAAATTCGAGATATTTAACTTGACATGTCAAATTATCAACTTTTATAAGTCGACATGACGAGAAAAAAAAATCTTTCGAAGTAGAAAGACGTAACAATTGTGCCATCAAGGCGACAAAAATTATGTTACGAAGTCGACTTCCCCGAAAGAATATGTCGCCATGACGTATAACAACCTGGTAAGATAATTCACGTCGCCATGATGAATTATAACAATCAATATCAAGTTGTAAGAAATCTTATTTGTAATCTTATTAAGATAATTGACACTTAAAAATATGATACTACGTTGGTAAAAACCAATTGAAAATCAGTACAAGGTTTATAGCTAGTTGAGTATTTTGCTGTCACAGTCGGCCATGGTTGATCAAAGTACTTTCATCTCAACGATTTATTGATCACTATAAGTAGGACAAAAACGATATCTTGCCAGCTGGATATGTTTTAAATACGTTGCACACCTTGAGCTTAGTGACACACTCTTGTTTTAACTTCTCTTGTGTATTGTATATGTGTTTCAATCTTGTCAATTGTACACACCTACATGTTTATGTCCATTCTTTGGGGACCTCTACTCTTGCAGTTTGCAATAAAGGTTTGAATAGAATTGAATAGGCAATTCATGCAATTTGATATAGACAACTGCTATAACTTCAAAGAAAGTGAACTAAAATCGATTTTACACAAACAGTTCAAGACAAAATAGTAGTGCATGACTCTGATAACCGAATCAAGGTATTATTTATTTCATTTCTTGCAAGCAGCATTTATTTCCTTTTCAAAATACATAATAAGAATAATCTTACAATATAAATCATGTGAAAGGAGGCGAGAATCTCTAAAAGCACGAGGCTTGAGCCGAGGTCGGCATTACAAAAGTTAAATATATGGACTTGTAACTTTATATGATTTTCATTATTTTGCTGGTATACTTCGTGTACTCGGATCATTATCTTTCAAAATTTTGGTAGCTTTTTATTGAAAAACAACTTTTCTCTTAATTGCCTTCCAGAAGCTGAAGATCAACCTGTTACGATGCTTTCAATCAATAAAGTCTACGATGTCAACTCGGAGAAGGGGATTTATGGAAGCGAGGCTACACTATCCCAAGCATCGACAGCGGTCTGGAACGAAAGAAGAAGAATGAGACAAGTACTTCGTAACATCGCGTCACGTAACAAGGTCAAAGAGATAAGCAAACTGCTTAGTGTCCTGGTGGTGCCTTTGATTGTCCTTGTCGTGCTCTCTGGAATCAGTCTTAATGATAATATCAGTAAGTGGCAAAGAGCCATGCAAACTGGTACGGCTCTAGGTGATAACAAACTGATTAGCGATAGCGTGATCCGACTACAGGTGGAACGCGGTCTTTCATCAACGTTCCTCAGTACGAACAGGAGCAGTAATCTGGTCTTCAATGCTGTCACCGACAATCGGAATCGCACCGACCAAGCTCTTGACGAAATAGAACGTTGGCCGATTTCTGGCTTCAATGCAAGTGGAAGAGTGTATCAAACCAAGGAGCAGTTCTTAAACGATCTTCAGATGCATCGAGAGAGGGTTACCAACCAGCAAGATGAACTTACAGTTTCACGAAACATAGCATTCTATACCAATGTCAACATTGGATTTATACTCAGCGGTATTATGAGTACTATCAAGTCAACCAATGGGGAGTTATCATCGCTGTTGGTGGCCAAAGACACTCTTCTCTTTGCCACGGACCTGTATGGCATCGAACGTGCTTTAGGTGGAACGTATTACGCGTCCTGCAAATTATCAGATGAAGATAATGCATGGTTCAGTGCAGTAAGTTCACAGGCACAAGTGCTGACCAGTTACAGTAGAGCTTACTTTGGTGACACTGACTTCACTTTACCAGACAGCTCATTCCTTGCTCAGATGAGAGAAGAAGTCACGGCAAATGAAGATGCTTGTGTCAAATATGGACCAGAAAATACAGCCAAGTACGCCCTCTATTGGTTCAACAACTTCACCCTGTTTATTGAAGAGATGGCTGATATCCTTCTGGATGCTACTGATCAGATACTCGTTACAAATCAAAGAATCCAAAATAACGCCCTTTCCACCGTCGTTGTGTTCTCTGTGGTGGTGTCTTTGATTGTGATTGTTTGTTTATCACTGGGTACTTGGTTTGTGTTCCAAACAAACAACCTCTTAAGCGTCGTCGGGGCTTATGCCAAAGAACTCTCGGAGAAGACTCGGGAGTTGGACGCTGAGAAGAAGCGTGCAGACAAATTGCTCTATCAAATGCTACCAAGGTCTGTCGCAGATCAGTTGAAAATGGGCCTTTCAGTGACAGCAGAACATTACGAATGTGTCACAATATACTTCAGTGACATTGTTGGATTTACATCTCTCTCGGCAGCGTGTTCCCCGCTCGAGGTAGTCGAAATGCTGAATGGTCTGTATAGGTAAGAATTCTTTGCTCACGTTGAATTGAATGTCCTGTACTACTTGGACTTATATGTTGATTCTCATCAAAGCCTGTTCAGCAACTGGATGAGGGTTTGCTGTGTATTGCATCCGAAATAATTTCAATGCTAATTTGCTGAATGTTTAATGTATAATTATAGGGTCCTGTTGGCTTGCTGAATGGTCTGTATAGGTAAGAATCCTTGGGTCGTGTTCACCTGCAGAATGGTCTGTATATAGGTAAGAATTCTAAAAGTTCTTCTGAGACCCTGTTTACTTGTTGAATGGTTTGTATAAGGAAGATATCTAAGTTCCTGTTGATTTCCTGAATGGTCTGTAAAGACAAGAATTTTTAAGGTCCTTTTGACTTGCTAAATGGTCTGTATTTGTCAGAGTTCTAAGCTATTATGGCTCTTTTGACTTGAATGTCCTGTGTAGGTAAGAATTCTATGGCTCAGTTTGACTGTCACTTACTGAATGGTCTGTATGGGAATTTGAATGAAAATGGGAGTTAAATCTTTAAAACAATTCTTATAGTATCACAATGTCCTGAGGTTTCGTGTGTATAACAACTCTTCAAGTTGAAGTTAGTTGAAATGACAGAAACTTGAGTAGTCGATACGTTTAAAACGTTCTATATCAATCAATTGTATTTTCAAAACTTGCACCAAAAACTCAAAATGTGGTCGTGTCATAATATCCGGCGTCGTATGCCTTCGATAGAACGAGAAGCTCTTGAATAATAACCACAAATTAGTCGTTAAATTTTCCAATTCATTAGTTCTCCTTCAAAAGAAATCAAAGTGACGTAATAAGGATTGTGTTTTCCTCGATTTTAAGATTCCCATGGCAACTCATCATTAGTCTTTGTTTATAAATAAAGCTTTGTCAGTAGGTAGTAATTGGCGAGTAAACATGTCTTGGTCACTCTTCAGAAGACTGCAAAGAAACATTAAGGTGCAAATGAATCATGATTATTATATAGGTGAACCCACACAGGAGAAAGGCCTTGAGGTGTAAATGGAGCATGATTATTACATGTGGGATTAACCCACACAGGAGAAAGACTTTGATGTGTAAATCGAGCATGATTAGAGGGAATGTAAATAAGGATCTGGCCACAACCCGTCGGGCATCAGTCTTGTGCCTCTGTGCATTGGATCTGCGATACCCCAGGAGATCGTTAGTTAGGCATTATAGCTCCGGGTCCCGTACGGAGTGGAAAGACAGGCATTTTTGTACAATATGGTTTAAATGTGACTGATTACCGAAATAAAATCAAACGCTCACATGTCAAAATCTAGAAGTAACAACCTATACGTCTTTAGTTATATTGCATTGTGTATGCTTATACCTTGGGAGTCATACCAATAACTAGTACAACTGGAAATGACTATGAAAATTTGTACACAGTCAAATCAGCTCTCGGTCTCATTGCTCTATCTTGAACAAGGTGAAAATCTGACCGCAGGTGCATCATTTGCAGAGGTTTGTGGCTTAATTCACTAGAATTGATTCATTTTGAAGGACGTCTAAAGTATTTTTGATTTTTTTTCCTCGCTCGTAGAGGGGTAGGCATTATGGTATATCTGGTACAATATGATTTCCAGTGTTTCTGAAAAAAAAAATCAAATACAATTTGGTCTTTGATTCACGTAGAGAAAAGGTTTTTTACTTTTTATAGGATATAAAAGGCATCACATGACATAGGAAATCCCTTTTACGAGAGAGGAGTTTTCTTTTGAAGTTCCATTACTTTTACTTCGCTTCAGTTTAGTGAACAAACGCATAAAATTCACGAAGAATGTTGATTGACACAACCTTTTAAAACGTGTTACAGACAGATAAGCACTAGGAGTCTTTAAATATTGATCTAATGGTCTAAATGAAATAGAATAGTGTCGTATATATCACGATTCTTTGTGTGTTTGGACTATGTGAGGAACAGTTCAACCAAATAAAATCAAACAGCCATATAATTTATGGGCAGTTTCAAGTAAAACGCCTGTAATTTGGTATTCACTTTTACATGAAACGTATCCATATAACACAATCTAAATCTTTGTTTAGTTTTCCTCTTTTTCTTTATTTTACATTATATTGTATTTTTCCTTTATTAACCTAAAATGCGTTGCATTTGAAGCTGAATACTACATAAAGAATTCTTTCGTCCACAGGCTCAACATTGCATAAAACATAATTATACACGAGGACTAAAAAATCAGCAATTAAGTCCTATAGAGATAATAAACTATTGGATTATATATATATATATATATATATATATATATATATATATATATATATATATATATATATATATATGTTTTATTCCTCAATTTTCGAATTACATTGGCAAATGAAAATTATGTAAAATCTTACTCCGTCCAATGCTAATACCTAAGATATGTTTGGTATACACGTGACTGTGCACCTTAGTTATATAAATACGATATAATAGGCCACTTATCTAACCTTAAACATGTAAGAAAAACTATTTTGTCACCACACGTTCTGACTTCGAGGCACTCTTGACCTTGAAATTAAGTGCAACGGTGAATGTACGACATTTTATGTTTTGAGTTTAATGGAAAATGATCATATACAACTAGGAATGTTTTTTTTTATCAGCAACATCGTTCACTCATTTCAAATTCAACGTTATGATGGAATGTAGGGTTTTATGTGCACAGATCTGATATTATACAATTTTTGACAGGTCAAATATCGATATCTTAAGTGGGTCAAGTTTGTAATTAATTTGACTAAGTGGGCAGACCCTAATTATTTAATAAATTAATAGAAATCGACCTTGTATTACCATACTCACCCGCAACAATCATTGCAATATATAGCTAAAATAATTACGTACAGTTTTTTATTGTTTTTTATAAGTTTCTTTATTTTTTGTTATACATTTTATTAATAGACAATGTGTTGTTGACCATTTTGGGAGATTCTGAAAAGGAAGACTTGTCCATTTTCATTCCCAGGGGCAGTAGATTACCAGACGCAACCATTTCTGTAACAAAAGGGGAGACAAAAATAAAATTGTTGTTTCCCTTTTTTGTTTAAGAAATTATCGGTTCTGTTCATCTACTGATTTCAGGAATGAAAAGGGATAAGTCACCTCTTTCAGTATTATTATACGAAATTAGTCGACAACAAACTGCTTCTCAATGAAATGTAACAAAATTTAAAAGACATGAAAAATGCACGTATTTTAGTTATGTTGCAATACTTATGCCGGTTGAGGGTAGATATACGGTATTATCCTAAGCAAGTAAACATAAACCTAAACATAAATTTGTATAGCGCAGATTTTATATGAATATAAATTCTACATATACATAGGCAATACGTTTTTCAATTTAGATTAGTTTTCAAGTTAGATTGTAAAGGCAGTAATGGTACACACTGGTAGTCATGGACTTGACACATGCCCGCTCCCCAGGCCCCCTGAATGGAGAAACAAAATGTGAGATTGAGGGGATGCGTTGATAAGTAAAAAGGATATCAATTGAGAGATTTACCCATTCTAAAGGGGAGGAATAAATAATGGTGCAGTTTTTGCTCTCAAAATACACCTGCAAAATAATGTAACAGCGGCATGCAGCAGATTTTAAGGTGAGCATCACACTTTTTTAGCGTGGCACTCATGTATCTTTTCTACGACAAAAAAAAATCATCTTAAAATGCACCCTTAAAGATGCAAACGACCACCTGAAGGGTGCAAGAAAGTCAGAAACATTTTGTACACAATTTGAGCTTATTGGACATTATAAGGCTGAAAGTACTTCTGTGGATGCGGGGTGCACTGCATAGGGTGCTGCTATATTTGAAGGGTGCAGAATACACGCTTACATCTTTGCCACTGTTTGTGTGTGGTACATATCAGTCCCAATTCCCCCATTCAGCACACACTACGTTGCCTCCCAAAGAAGATGATATAATTGCTATTGAACAATATATGACACTGGCATACTTGTTCTGTCATGGGGGGGGGGGGGGGGGGGGTGATGAATAGATCACCCCTGTTTTATCAAAAGAAAATCACGCAGAATATACGCCAGTTGCATGTATATATATGATACATGTTGCATTCGCTTTTTAGAAGAAGAAACTTAAAAAAGATGACACGAACAATATACTGATAATATAGGTTTTCCCGGTCAAGTTTAAACTATCTCCGATCAATATGACATTTCTTACGAGCACTTTCCTTCGAAATATGATCGTAATTAAGAATCTAAACGTTAATTCAATTGACCGATAGCTCTGCTCCATGGGGTATCATTTAAATTGAATGAACATAAACGAATTCGATTGCAAGGAGTTTTAAATTGACTGGGAAAACCTATATAATCATGCTCATTAATATGTTTTTTGTTTTTGTTTTTTATTATTTCAATCCTGACAGCATGTTCGATGGATGCATTGACAAGTACAACGTGTATAAGGTTGAGACCATAGGTGATGCTTACATGGTCGTGTCTGGTTTACCTGAGGCAACAGAAAGACATGCATGGGAGATCAGCACCATGGCTTTGGAACTACGTAGTTTGGTCATGGGCTATAGAATACCACATATGAATGGTAAAACACTCTGCCTTAGAATTGGAATTCATTCAGGTAATAAATCATTTCGTTTATTTTTGATTCATTCATAATCTTGGGTATTTCTTACATTATAATACAATAGTTTTCTTACTGTGCTCTGAAAACCACATCAGCCATGCATAACATCATCATTTGAGGGGTTCATGACTGGGGAGCATTTCATGAAACAAATTCTCACTGATAACTGTTACATGCTACTGAAATGCTTGCATCTGATTGGCTGAGAGCAAATTGATCGGATGAAATGTCTGACAAGTCCTTTCATGAAACGACCCCAGAATTAACTCCTCAAACTATCTCGCTTCTTTACAAAGAATGCAAAATTCTGTGTAATCTTATAATCATATTCCAACTTGAATGATTACAAATATACATCATGATAATTGACATCAATATTTGGTTGGCAAAATATCGTAAACATGTTTTTATGTTCTTATATAATACCATTATTATTATGATACCAGTCTCATATAATTATACCTTTCTTCTCGGAATGTCCCTTTCCATTTTTTCCTTCTTTATCTTTCTTTTTTCTCAAGTATTTTACAGTTTTCAAAATGATTTTCATTTCTTTTAATACAAACTTTTTATATTTCATTTGATTAAGCTATCAAAGCTGCAGTGTTTTTTTTTTTTTTTTTTTCAATTTCAAGTTCATTCCATCCTATTTTAAGTTATTTTCTTGTCTGTACATCATTAAATAATTACCTGTAAAACGATTAATGCATTGCCCTTCCACTATTGTCTATGTGCAATGTATTTTCAATCATTGAACCAGAAAGTCCAAGTGGTATTTTGTTCCGACTAATGATGGTATCTCACTTCGCGGAGACGGTTTTGAGACGGATTTGGGACTACTTTGAGACGGTTAGGTTAGAGACTCACGTCTCAGGAGACATCGCCGCGAAAAGTTTCAAAACCTTCTTAAAACTGTCTCAAAACCGTCTCAATAGTCCCAAACCCGTCTCAAACCCATCTCCTTGAAGTGAGATAGCACCATAAGCTCCAATATACAAGTCTATGTAGCCTTTTAGGAATACACACCCATAAAATAATAAATGTTGAATAATTATTCGTTTTTGTCTATTTTTTTTTTTTTTATATGCAAAGAAGCCTTTTATCCTCTTAACATGTTTAATGCCTCTATAAAATGGTTAATATGCTATTAAATTAAGACCCAGTGATCGTTTTATTTTCCTGTATATGGCCTGATCAGAAATATAAATAACATAAATATAGCAATCACATCAACCTCAAAATGTCAGGAGGAGCGTTATGAAATACTAATATTTGAATCACTGGTTCTTGTCTATCTAAAATGATTAAAGCTCATTAGCTCGAAGGTTTGTTCGTTCGTAGACTCGTTAGTCGCAATGTTCGATTCTCTTGAAATAAAATGCGAACCTTGTTCACCAAACAAATTTCAGTTTCAGACAATCGTGCCTTCGGTATGACTAACCTTGTTCATTTTCTCATAAAGGTGGCGTCACACTTTCCCGAAGTTGAGCAAAGATGGACACTCGAAATGTGGAATGTTAGTGTTCGCGCGAAGTTATTTCCGGACTTGGGCAAACAGCCTAACAATAGCCAAAAAGAGAACGATGCCTACAGAAGGCTACACGATGGCACGCAAACAAAAAACGAAGGGTACCCGAATGGGCCGATTCGTTTCGTGATCAGAGCAAAATTTGAAATTTTCCATGATCTTGTGTCCATCCTTGTTCAACTTCGGGACAGTGTGACGCAGGCTTTATAACCCAACTAACCTTCAAGAGAATGAAATTCGTATGTTCTCACTAACGAGCAATCGGGAAAAGATCATGGTAAATTCATGGAAATTATATGTTTTATACTTTCATGTTTATTTTAGGCTCCGATGTCAAATGCTCCGGGCTTTTGTCGAGGATGTGTAGTGTCGGGTTTGCGGTAATGTTTTATGACATAGGGTTCGGATTAGCGTTTAGCCCAGTGCTGAAGTTGGCCTTACTGTTACCATGACACAATTGCCGCTGGAACAAAATGTCAAAAATTAGTTTACTTTCTAATATTCCAAGATAATTTATTTCTTAAGTTGTCATTAACTAGCTCATTAAACAAATGGATGGCAAGGTCTTATTACCGTAAATATACTCAAAATTAATGTCAGGTAACTCACCATTAAACAATTAAACGCTCTAATGCCTTTTGTTATGACTGTTAAATCATAAAATTAATCACAGTCAATAAAATAAATAGAAAATAAAATTATGTGATCTCATAAGATCTCACATCTAGTTGAATAACTGATTCATGTTTACCAAAATATGTTTCCGTTCTTATTATTTTCATATTTCAAGACACATTTACAGCAAATGATGTTTGTAATATCAACTTTTCAGTAATTGTTCATTAAAATCAGGCACTTGATGGTTGGAATCCTTGGTTGCGAATTATAGTTACACAAGATGTTTAACTCAATATTGCCAAGAGATTAATTGGGCCGTTTTATATTCAGCCGTTCGATTATGATTTTTATCATTGTTTACGTCGAAGCACAAAGGGAATTACGAAGGAGCCTAATTAAAAAGCATATTTTGTTAAAATATAGGTGCTGATATATCATCGATTGTTCTATTTGATTATAATTTAAGCTAGGCGGTTAAGGATGATCGTATTTTGCTGCTGGCCTTTAACGATAGTCGATAACATTTTTACACGTCACATGTGAAACTAATTACCTTCCCAATGCCAGTACGCACAGTTACTTTATATTTATTATTAGACATAATAATGTTCATCAATAAAATTATTGACGCTTTATGCCTGATTTCCGGTCAATTCCCTAATTACTTGACATAATGGAAGCAATAATGATTAGGCGCCCAAAATCGATTTAAAAATAGTGAACTCGTGTGTACGGTTGTCATAAATATCATTAAAGCAACGTCACAATATTGGACCAGCCAGACACTTAACATGCTTAAAGATATTTATCGACAGTTAATATTTTCGTTCTTCCCGCTCTCTCGTTGCATTTCTCATTAATCTATTTCGATACCTCTTTTACTTTTAATTTGAAGGGATGATTTCTTTGCCACTTTACATTTAGTAAAGGTTCTTTTGTATGTTCATTTCATGTTTATTTAACAATAATATTGTGCATTTTACAAGAATATGAAGAAAGCCACTAAAAACTAGAATATCCTTTTTTTATTCTTTGGTCCTAATAATATGAGAGTGCCTAGAGTATTGTAATTACTACATTACCTGAGCGTACACCTGTGTTGCAGGTTTCAGAGGAAGTTATAAATGGATATTAAAGTCCCAGACCGGACCAACAAATGAAATAGCCAAAAACGAAAGCTAATATGCTATGTAATACAACTATTCCAAATTAAGGCGTTTTTATTGTCCATCTAGAAAGTATTTAGTTAAAAAGATGACCGAACCTCAACCAGGCCACCCTCCGCGAATACTTGTAAATTACCCTATCTCAAAAGTGCGAGTGATGACGTCAAAAAATGTTAATGGAATGCAACAGCAGTCTTGTGGCCAGGCAGATTGACTTTGCCCTTTCATTTCATAACAATAGAATTCTAGCCCACAGGGCGTCTATTGTCCTGACATAGCAATACAAATGAGTTTTCTAAAGGCGGAACGCAATCATGCTAGCCGCAGGACTGCTGTAGCATTCCATTAACATTTTTGTGACGTCATCACTCGCACTTTTATAAGGGGTAATTTTACAAGTATTCGGGAGGGGTGGCCTGGTTGAGGTTCGGTCATCTTTTTAATTAAATACTTTCTAGATGGACAATAAAAACGCCTTAATTTGGAATTATTGTATTATATAGCATATTAGCTTTCGTTTTTGGCTATATAATTTTGTCGTCCGGTCTAGGACTTTAATGGGCCATGTAGGGTTTCCATACTGGTCCCGTGTTTTGTATTGTGAAGTTAAACTTAATTATCTGAGAATTAATAAAGCAGTACTCTTTTCAACTCTTTAATATGAGAGCTGAATTTATAAACTCTTTTCCTGATTGCACTGGCGTAAAACCGTAAAGAATGCTTTTCATCAGGGGGATGTAACATAATAATTCAAATTAAAAGCGCCACTATATCAATTCTAGTTGTAAACTTAAAAGATAGAGGGCGCTACCATTCTACTCAAAGCGAACGCGCCCATTGACTTTTTTTTGTTTTTTGGACAGTTTTCATTTCATTTTCTTTATTGTGGCGAGCAACTACCTTTTCAAAGAAATGTTTCACTTTGATTAGTAACGCTAAGAGTCTGAATTTTTTCAAAAATAGGAATAACTTATTGCAAAGGGGGAAAAAAGTCCTGTTACTTTTGTCAATTCCGAAGCCTAGTCAGATTCAAATTCCTGTACAATATGGTATATTTTGCTCTCAAATAGCTCATCATGGCTTCATATTGTTTGATCCTCGATGCCGCATTATACTATTAGGGTACATGCAGGTATATGGGACAGGCAGAATATGGGACACTGAAGCAAATCATGTCGTGACCGTCGACCGGTGACCGGTGACCGGTGTGAGCACCATAATGTTGTTCATATGAACTGTATATCGTAAATATATCGTCGTGAGAGCATCTAATGCCGAAATTTTCTCTGAGAAAATTGCTGAAAAAACCAAAAGGTAGGTAAACTTACGGCATTTTTTTACCTCTGATGTAAATATTTGATATTCACAGAATGTGATGGTGAAAGAGTGTTTGAGGGGTAACCTCAATTGTTTGTATATTTAGTATAGCTTATAGTGTTCATTTTGATCATACTAAGCGTGTACAGGTCAATTTGTTTTAGTGAGGGGTGCAATGTTGCATTAAATGCTTGCCTGACACAGCAACATTAGTGCAGGTAATATGGGACATCCAAAAGGCGGAAATGATTCTGGTACTTAGTATTGGGATGAGGCATCAATCTCTTTGCTACGATTTTTTAGGGTATATTCACAGTATATAATTAATATAAATAATTTATTGTAAGCCTATATTGATTTGTATAATGAAAATAATATTAAAATAATATTTAAAAAAGAAATAATATACAAAATACATAACAATGAAATATATAGTCAAAGGTTTTACTGAAGGGTCTTATAATTTCAAATTATATCTTAAAGTTAATGATTTTCAACATTTTAAGCAAATTCCAGACATGGTAGAGTAATTGTAGTTTTTAAAACGTACATTAAATACATGTCCCATATTACCTGCACATGCAGGTAATATGGGCACTTTGGTAATGACGTCAACATTTGAATATTGCAGACAGGGGGGTTGGTGATAATTGTTTTTCTTCACAATAAAAGTTAGAGCAGTAGTTATTGATTCATATAAACAAAGATTAGACTGTGTGTCATTTCGTAATTTTATGCAAATTAGGCAAATGAGCTTAGGGGGTCCATATTACCTGCATGTACCCTATAGCTTATTGTTCACAGGGCAATTAAAAGCTTGAATTCTCAGCTTTCCGGAGATGGTACATTCATTTTAATTGATAAAAAAGTCCTGTCACTTTCAGCGGCGTAAATCCGTGTCGAGGAGTGGGGGGGGGGGGTGAACGAAAAAATTCCAACTTGTCGCTATCTTGTTTGACATAAAAGCACTAGTGTACACAAGGAACATTTTTAATACCCATACGGATTTGAGAAGGAGGGGTGCGAAGAAAATTTTTCTTTGGATGTATGCTTTTACCTTATGACTGCCTTGATTACCGTTCATTTTAATAATGGAAAAAATAATGCGAGCGCGAAGCGCGAGCCGAAAATTTTAGGCTAAAAATTGGAGATATATGTGCATTATAGTTCCTACTTAGGCCTACAGTATCAGCGAGCGCGAAGCGCGAGCCGAAAATTTTAAGCTGAAATTTGAAATACTTGGGCATTGTACATCCTATATAATATATACGAGGGTGAAAAAAAACAACAACAACAAAACAAACATATAGCAGAGGTTGCGGAACGGATTTTAAAGTGGGGTCACGATGGAAAAAGGGCGTTTTTTTTCTAGAAAGGGGGACACTTTAGATCAGAGGTATAGACCTATAGAGAAATGTATTCGGAAAGGGAGCCGGGTACGAAGAAAATTTCTCTTTTAAGAATCTTAATGGCTGCCTTGTTCATATCAGAAAACGAAAGAGTAATGCGAGCGCGAAGCGCGAACCAAAAATTTTAAGCCCAAAATTGGAGATATTTGTGCATTATAGATCCTATTTAGTATTAGCAAGCGCGAAGCGCGAGCCGAAAATTTTGAGCTCGAAGTTTCAGTTATATGTGCATGATAGACCCTATTTAGTATCCATTTTGAAGATACATTTTACATACACTGTTAAATAACAGCGACAGAAAACTAATCCACAATCTTTGCTATGAAAATTTTGTGGGCTGCAGGCCCCAAGCCCTCCACCAACCTAGCCCGCACACAACTAAATTAATGTTTTTGATTGTCGACAACACCCTTTCCTGAGGTTTGTCACCAGACGAGGGCACTGGATTCAACTTTGTTTATACTTAGGCTACTGTTTGTTACCTAATGCGAGGTCGCATAGCGACCGAATGGGAAAATTTGGGGGTTTTGGAGTTAAAAAGAGACATTTTTTAGTATTGAAAGCGCTATTTTAACCAATAACACAATTATCTAGTGTCTTTTTTTTCCATTTATTTCTTGAAAAGAGGGGGGATGTTTGTAAAGGCCACCCCCCCCCCTCCTCAAAATCTGGGGGGATGTATCCCCCCATCCCCCCGGGATTTACGCCATGTGACCCACTTTGAACATAATCATTGCCTCGACTAGTCAATTATATTATCTCTATAATACAACATGCAATATCGCATAGAAAACATTGTGAACGGCATCCGCCCTTCGCAAAGACTTGTGACAAGTTCACAATCTATGTTAATGTTCTTGAGCATTATATGAATTGCATATTCTGAATAAATAACAACTTCAGCACTAAATAAGTTATAAGCTTGCCCAAATGTTTATTTCCTCCGTCTGTCTGGAGAATCTATTAACTAACAACATGATAAAATTTCATCCATTTCTTTTCATCTCCACGAGTAGATTTGCTCAAACGAAGCACGGATTCAATACCTATTCCACTGCAGGGAAGTTCTTCTTACGCGAGTATTTGTGGAGCTTATTTATTAGCACTGGCCAACTCTTATAAATTTCTGCGCTTCTCAGCCGTATTTCCAACTTCATCACTTGTGCTGCAGACAGTCATGGACCTCTATAGATCAGATGGTACGAGCCCTTTTAATTAATGCCGCACACTATTGCCGCTATACTGTGCTAACTTTACATATTTCATGAATAGAGTAGAACTTGATATGCCCCCCCCCCTAAGATGAAATAGAAGATGTCTGCAAAACATGCGATTACGCCTCATCAGAGAATACTATATGTAACCAAACACTCTGTTTTCACGCGAGGACAAAGAGGCACTTGTACCCATTACCATTTACCGCTAATTGTTACAGTGGATTTCACTACTTTTTAGTGCTTATCCACTATTTTGCACTATGTAGGAGAAAGACTTAAAAGTTTTGTTATTCATTACCTCCGTCCATTTTCTATTCCGATCAATAGCTTTAGGAGACGGTACCTTTGATATTTCTCATCAGAATGTAAATTAACCTCGTGAAGTAATATATGCGTCATAAACTCGCTTTAATAAGGGGAAAGCTAGGTTTTTTGATGCGTCGCGGGCCTCGCTCCGTAATGATGTGTGTTGTTGTGTGCTGGTGTTGTGTGATGTATGTGTGAATGAGTCTGTCATGTCTCTGCGGGGAGTCAGAGAAGGTTAAGGTGGACAGTGACGCGCTCGTATCCACTAAAGCGGCTGTGTGTTCTGCGGTAAGTGAGGATGAAGGATAATGATGCAGGGTGATCTTTTGTCTTTTTATACGTTGGTAACGTTTCTCTTTTCTTTTTTTTTTTAACATATGCGTTTATTTGTTATTCAATTTCACGGACCTGTTAGAAAGCAACCGAGAGTAGATTTCCTTCAGAACGACTAGACACACCATGGAAACTAGATGTGCTAACACAGACGCCAGGAGGTTATCTGCGAAAACATCTTATTCTCAGCAGAGATACAATCCAGAAATTTAGAACCTACGTGTTCACACCCGTAAACCTTTTAAAACCAAAATCTTGTCATGTGAATCAACAACAATATATATCGCTAAAATAAATTCACATATGCCACACGCATATTGTAAATGAATATTAAAATCTGTCCTTTCCTTTGCAGAACTTCATTAATAAATTCCCAATTCTATTGTTTACCCTTCCAAATGCAAACCATTCACTGTACATATATAGTGACAATCCAAATGTCTTAATAAATGATAATTCCTGCTAACTACAGGGCACCATGACGAGATGTAACAATTAGGATTCTCTGAGCTATTAACCAGTAGCTCGATCCTAAGAAGATGTCAGGTTGGGATGGGAGGGCAGTACGAATACTGTGGGGTGCGTCCGTCGATTCTAATCTTTAACACTGTACAGTCATATGACTGGTATTAAATTACAGGGGGCACGATTTTCACATCGTCCCTACGCGCCCCGCCTTCATCCCACCTAGAATACCAGAGAGGCATTATCACTGTAGCATCAATATATTGGCTCTTGATATTTATTCATCTCAGAATACTGACTGACAGCACCTAATTACCCGTAATCAGCTTCTTTACCATTTCCGAACAGTGACTTATTGCATAAAACATGAATTGGATTAAGACGGACAATTACGTTGATCAAACACCTGATACGGTGATGTAAAAACCAGCCTGAAAACAGCCTAATCCCTTCATATCCATGTCATAATTCCATAATTAAACAGTGTACACACGCACATAAGTCAAATTATCTCAACCAAAGATATGTGGAGATGAAAAAAAACACGCTTTCATTAATGAGAATTCATGTATAATATAATCTATTAAACTTTGAAATCAGATTCATTAGCCTCGAAGCCATCAACAGTCTAAGGTCGCGATATTTGAACAAATTCCCTGACTTAAAGCATCTGTACAAATACTATATGACAAATACACATGATAAAGAAAAATGTGTAATCAAACATAACTCAATCTGAGAACGTATTAAAATAAAGCAAACAATAGCTCCTCATAAACTGAAAGGCAAAGTCACACATAATCGTCAGTGAACATACAATATGGGTTGACAAAAAAAGTATAATCAAAATCCGTTTCTTGCAAACAGCAACGAGGAAAACAAAAAAAAACACTCCAACACGGACTATTGAATATATACTATATGAGTTAACCTATAATAAAGGAATTATAAATATTAAAATATAAAATACCTAACCAATATAGTATAGTAAATAATATATATAATATATATCCAAGGAAAGATATAGCACCCCATATGAGTAGATATCCAAGGACATGTTTCCATACCTATAATTAACTACAAAGGAACAAACAACTGAAATATAAATGCTGATTGCCATTAACCCTCGATCAAATCTTCACTATTCCTTGCAACATATCCCAAACACCAAAAATTAACAAACACACAATAATTATAAATATCATAGAAGCAAATACGGACATTCTTCGCGGAGGCTTCGTACCCGCTACAATACAAGTATCACCACCTGCTTAAGAACTAGATGTAAAGATCTATATGCAATTGAATTCTATAAATTTCACATTAAAATCGAACATAAGCCGTCTTACTATGATGAAAGTCCCTAGTCTATATATTGTGACAAATCATATCCCACGAGACGCCCATTTCAAAAAGTATTATGTCGCCTAGGCACTTATTGGAACACTCTCGGCAAAATCCTTGTTACCATGTAATTTTAAACAAATGTCCGTTGATGCCGTATAACAGAAAATGATAATTTTTAAATTAATAAACAATAATATAAGGTAGAATTTTCAAGTTTGTGTTAACTTAATAAGCCCATAATGAATCAGACCGAGTGGACATGAAACATAAATATATAATAAACTAATGACTAACATAAGCATATAAGTTGCATTTTAATTGGAAAAGAAACGTTTTTTTTTTCCTTGGCCAACCCCTGAATTATAAAAGTAAGCCCAAAATTTCCTTCGTGACAAGATTAGTCCGTGATTTCTTAATCAGAAGCGTTTTGTTTGTTTAAATTCTCTTTGTCAGTAAGCCGCAGTAGCTTATACCTGGTAATCAGGAAAAATAAAACCTTAATTTTTTATAAATCCTACATGTCACGCACCCCTTTCCAATAATACAATCTCTACTCAAAGATCTCTATACATAAAATACAGCAATGAAAGTGCACATTCCACTCTATCATCAAGACACTGCCTATCGAAGTCAAACACAGTATCCAGAGTCCTATTAACGATAATATGACGTAGGTAATGAACACGGTATTCCCGTGTATATAAGACCGATCTTGTTTAAAAGTTAAAGACCCACGTGTAGTGTGAGAATGCAGAAGGCAATTTATTATGTTAAATACATAAAATATATCAATAATTTTTAATGTCAAAAGTGATAGTAAGAATTCCGTGCCAATCACCTTTCCTTCTATACCAATTAACTTTTTCTCAGCCGATACCCCATGTGAACCTTCTAAAACCACCAAAAAACAAAAAAAATATATAATAATAATAATAATTATGAAGGAAGTTCAAAAATTTTCAAAGATATAAAATGAAAACAATTTGTGAACAATGTATTTACCATTTACACGATTAAGATAAAAAGAACATTAAAAGAAAACCTTTTCGTTTTCCAATTTTTTTTAACTTTTCAAAGCCGTTGCACAAACAGTTGATATTGTAGTCAATTTGCCATCAATGGTAACTACCATTGTGACGTTGCTCAACAGCCAATACAAATCCAGTATTTTATGAAAGATACCACTGACATGACTGATGGCAAAGTTACTATTACATGAATTTAATTAATGACTTATGAAAAGATGAATAGAAAATCTGTGTGATAAACCCGTTTATAAGAATTTATTCTATTTACTTGAAATAGAGACGATCGAATATGGTAATAATTGTGACGTCATGCATAATAATCAACAGGAGTGATAAATTCAATTAGAATCTGACCAAATTAAAAGGACAAATATTGAAAGTGGTTGACCATTTACAACATATTTACAATCAAATTATATAATCTCTTAGAAAATACGTGTTCTGGGCTTTTAAGGTAGAAACCGATATGAACAATATTGACCAAGCAAGAATGGACGTGAAACCATTATTCTTTATACTATCCGAGAAATGAACAATATATAGAATTATATATATAGAATTTACACTGTTCCATTTTCTCATCGTCACTTCCCCGTAGATCTGATTTAAAGTACGGTGATATGAATTTTTAATGTAACCATCGTCATAGGTGGATTCTAACTATTTTTCATTGACGTCCGATTAGATATTTATCTGGAATATGTATTCACCCTATACAGTGCGTCCCAGATAAAAGTAAACCCAACTTTGAGAGCCTTGCATTAGAATTGTGTCACTCATGTGTCATTAATGTTTATATCATGACAAAGAGTAACTCATATTCTATCCAATGATGCCAAAATTATACCTGTACTGTCATGGATGACTGAACACCCAAGTTTTTGAATACTCTGGTCAGTAACCATTTGTACCAAATTTTCTCAGAAGCAGCACTGGCTTTCTGATCATTCATTGTTTGTTTGAGGTCCTAAGCCCATTCATTAGGGACAAAGGATTACTTGGTCTATTGAAGTGCAAGGTCTGCTTTTGCTCAAACTTGGTACGGGGCACTTTTTACGCTTATTTTTTAAAGCCCAACTGCATAGTCATCCCTCACAACACAGGTATAAATTTGGTGTCATTGAGTAGAATATGAGCTGCTCTTTATCATGAAATAAATTTAAAGGTCACACAAGCTATAATATTTTAGTATGAGGCCCTCAAAGTTGGGTTTCCCTTTTTCTGGGATGCACTGTACTGTGTATGTGCCGCCATTAGGTTAATGGAAACCCATAGTAAAGTCTATATACAGAGGGCAGGGGAATTAATGTGCACTTCTTTTTGTATGATCACTATAGGTTACTAGTTAAGTGGATGCATTAATTCGAGATTGTACTTGTTTTTTTTTCCTTGTAATGATGAGAATAGGTTAGATTATCAGGGTGAAACCAATCAATATAATTGGGCGTCGGATGACAATATTTCACTTTGTATAAGTGCAAACTCAATAGTTTCCTTTGAAATAATAATAATAAAATAATATTGATAGAATATTAAGCATCTACATGAACACTTACGATATACAGTATGACATAGAATAAAAGGGCAAAGATATACAGTATATATGTGATTTATAGACTTGTATATAAATTTATCAATTTTTTTCAACTCTTTTAAAAAGTCGTCTATATGATATATTAAAATTATACATAATAACAGACTTCTCATTGGTTTCCTTTGCAAAAGAACAGAATTTGTTGTAAGAAAACATTGTTATGATAAATCATTGATGATTTCTTATTATGCAGTGCATTCCAGAAAAAAAAGGGAAGCTCAAATTTGAGAGCCTCATATTAACATTTTAGAGCTTATGTGACCTTGATATTTCATAATAAAAGTAACTCATATTCTATTCAGTGATACCAAACTTATACCTATGTTGTGAATTATGGCTGAGCATATGGTCTTTAAAAAAAAGTGTAAAATTGCCCTGTACCAAGTTTGGGTAAAAGAATCTTTTGTCCCTTGGACTTAGGATAGCTGACCTCACACAAAGAATGAATGATCGGAAGCCAGATTTGCTTCTGACAATTTTGGTACAATATGTTTGAGCCAAAGTTTAAAGGACTCGAGTGCTCAGTCATCCATGACTGCACAGATTTACAGATCACTGGATAGAAATTGAATATGAGTTACTCTTTGTTTGATTTAAAAATTAATGACACATAAGAAGTACAGTTTTGGTTCTTACGTATTTTTTAAAATTTGTTCTATTATAATGTTTTCAGCAAATGAAGAAAAAAAACTCTATTTCTAATGATTTTATTCTTATCTTTCAGGTAGTTGTGTTGCAGGTGTAGTAGGATTGAAGATGCCTAGGTATTGTCTCTTTGGAGATACCGTCAACACAGCATCTAGAATGGAATCATCGGGAGAAGGTAAGACTCGGAAAACACTCAAACAAATTAATGGTCAAATTGACTCTAATTCGGGTCAATTTGATGTATGGCCGGAATAACGCATGGCCTTAATGGACCCGTTATCGGTTTGATTACGACCTTTTTTGTTTTGAGTGTACATTTAATAATTCATGATACCTTGGAGAAAAGAGAAACTGCATCACTTTTAAAACATTACAAAAAACTTTATGGTCTTAGACATCAGAACTTATTGACAGTAAGTTTACACTGCATAATGGTTGCTGAAGATCCCGCTGGTTTTAAATTTCAACACAAAAACCCTTTAAAACCATGGCGCTCACTAGTCAATCAAATATATGTAAGTATCTTATTTCTCAATGATAAGATAAACTGTGCTCTTGTTTAAAAAAAAGAGAAATATCTGTTTTAAAAACATACTCCTAGAAAAGTAACTCGATGCCACACACAAAAAATGAGAACTTGCATATATGAGTGATCACACTCAAATATCCAAGTATTTTTGACAATATAGTGACACACATCCATGAGTGCTTTCACTCAATAAAGCTACTTTGAAAACGCACCTAATCGAGTATTTTAAATTTGACAATATAGTGACACACCAAAATGAGTTTATTTAATTAACTCATTTTATTGAGTAACATAACTAATTGTTCTGAGTACATCAGTGCACAAACTAATCTAGTGAGTAACGCTTTACATACTCAGAGAGTTAGTAAGTAAAGGTTTAAAGCTCATCAACTTGCGTGTGATGAGTTTGTGCAACCTTTACTTACTGACTCTCTGAGTATGTAAAGCGTTACTCACTAGGTGAGTCCTATTCCTTTTTGTTTGTTTGTTTGCCTGTTTTTGTAATGATATTTGGAATGTTCCGGTGATATACACATGCAGTGCATCAATTCTCTCAAACCAATACACTGCATTACTCACTTCAGTGCATCAATTTACACAAACCAATACATTGCATTGATCAATGCA
>CALNVZ010003014.1:11845320-11880056 GCA_940671915.1 Paracentrotus lividus
CACACCCCAGATTACACCACGAGGTAAAAATTTCTAACTAGCCACGACACATTCCAAGATCTGTCTGTAAGTAAAGTATTAGTCATCTTTCTCACATTTATTGTTTTCGTATTTTCCGCACTTTTAGCTTGTAAGATTTTACTAATCCGCGAATGACAAAAATTCGCATCGCACAGTAGTTTTTGTGGCTGGATTGTAAGTAATTGATAAATATTACTATGGTCTTATTATTCTTTTCTTTTTTTTTTTTCCATTTGTATAGATGTGAAAGAATGAAATCATTACAAATAATAATATTCATTTGGTCTCCCCGGCCTTAATCATAATAGTCAAGGCCTGTACGAGATTCATATGTGACATATTTTTGGATATTTCTTCTTAATATCCGGTTATTTACAAGTTGGAACTGTTCGCATTGATTGTATCGAATGGCAGAAAATTAGACACACCTCTGCAGGTTTACAACCTTTCGGTTAGTACGGTCAGCTTTACCACATGAAGTAATGTTACTTGTTGTGATTAGTAAAAAAATTATGCCTACTTTTTAGTGAGTAGTCGCAATTTGGTTCTATTAATATGTTGTCTGTGAATTTGAATACTTGAGCTTACGTATAAAGAGTCCACATTTATGGGTATTCCTGATTTATTAAAGGCCATTTGAATGCCATCTAAGGGCGCCATACAATAGCTATTCTTATACACCGCAAGTCCACTGGTTAATGGAAATTATATGGTCTATAATTTGGAATATAAATCAACAGGAATAGGCGCCAAACTGGGGAGATAAACGTGAGTGGTGCATTTCAGGATTATAAACAGAAATTGGGTTTCTCAGGTACATCGTAATACATGTTTGTCAAGGTCCTTGGAGTCAAGGCTGATTTATTGGATCCCTGGTCTTCCTATGGAAGAACCATGGTATTGTGTCAGAATGACCAGCGTGAAATGGCTTCCCGTTCCGTAAATTATTATTATAAAACTGTACAATGTGGTATATGTCGAATGTATTCGTTTTAGGGAAATAAATAAACAAACAACAACAATCTAAATATAGCCAAAGATACACTTATTGGTTATTTTAAGAAAATTACGGATCCATCCGTAATATTTTGCTGCACACAAAATATAAGATTTAGGTTTCCATGAGTAGGGAACCTCCGTTTTGCTAGCTTCTTGGAGGCGATTTTGTGCTTTTTAATTCGTATATCACGTATTTTTGCTTCAGAATCTGTGTTATCTGTTAAAAGCTACCACCCGGTGCTTTCCAGAACATATTTGTAAAGTTCTAGAGGATATTTCAGAAAAAAGGAATTATTGAGTCAGGTATATACAGTATAAATTTTTTTTCTGAGTATCCTTAAGTAACTTTCATGTTTCATTACCGTATAAAAATTGTGCAGTGAGTTTCTCTTCAGACTTGTACGCGTTCTTGAGTTGTATGATTTCGGGTGAAAAACACACAATCGGAGATAAGAGATGAGATTGTCTGAGAAATTTCTATATAGCTTGCTGTATTTTCAAGGCACATAGGATGAGTTTGAAGGAACTGACGACATCGTCTTTCGTGATCGTCTCAGTCCTCGTGAAAGTCTTCTTGGAGAGTGGATTTGTAACTGGTAATTCGCGTTTGTAGCTGAGTCTGTACTAATGTTTGCGCCCGGTACGAGATCCTTTAGCTACTCGATCACTGAGTTAGGATATTCAGAGGGCACTGCACATCGAGGCATGTTCTATGCCAGCGAGTTACGTTACGTACATGTGTATAGCTGGAACATTAGGGGTGTTACACTCTGTGAGCGGTACGGTAGCGGGAGAGGGCCTGCATTGCTCTTTATTTGTCCTTTATTGGTGATTAGTCTCTTATTGGCCTTGTATGTTTGTTTGTTTTGCCGTTTATAAGTTATTATTTGGGAGTGTTCTCGAATGATAATACATCGTCTGATAAACTCTGAACAACTGATTTAACATGCATGTCGGATATTATTCCCTCCGATTACTCGTTTTACCTTGTCAGTTTCAGTTGTACTCTTCCAGGTTAATGATGTAAATTTGATTGCATGTGTGTTCATGCATATGTATTTCGGTGTGTAATTGTGTTGCGGCTTGAATGCGTTTAGTTTTCGTCATCAACACAATCATGAACATGAAAACCTGGAGGCATACTAGACGTATTTTTCACTGATCTTGTTTTCTTCAAATTAAGCATATACGCATGCTTCTTTAGTCAGATAATTATTATTAAGAAAGTATAATATCGTGTGTTCGTAAACATTATGTCAAAACAAAAAGAAGTTTAAATTACATTGTACATCACAACGATTTGGTTTCCATCATTAAAATTGACAAGTACATGTAACTTACTTCCATTAGGATTTAAAATGATAATCAAATGACCTTGAAGAACAATTATAAAAAGACGAATTCGTATTCAAAATTAAAGAAAAAATCATTTGTATTCGAAACTTTTTCCAATTCATCTTGTGCAAGTATTATAACTTGGCATATAGTCATTGTTCGCAAGGCATATTGAAATAAGGCGATATGCGAATTCCATACATCACATACTATTAAACCATGACTTTACTCACCTACGTACGCACTCACACCCCACATACACACCCTTACCCTTCCTCTCATACACTTACACACATACACACACACTCGCACACTCGCGCGCGTGCGCGCGCGCGCACACACACACACACACACACACACACCCAAATGCCTTGTCAACTCGATTACTCATTGCCATCGGATTTATCAACGACAAAAAACTTCATGCATTCACAAATTCGCGAGGAAATGAAATTCTATAGAGTGACTCGAGGCTATTTTTTGTGTGCAGCAAAATAATACGATGGATCGTAATTGTTCTTAAATTGAAAAATAAGTGATTTTGCTATTGTAATTGTTTGTTTGTTTGTTTTTATTTCCGTAAAACAATACATTTACATTACACATGGTACATTTTATAATAAGAATACGGCGGATAGCCCATTTCAGCGGTATTGACAAATACCATTGTTCTTCCATGGGGTCCTTATTGACTTGCCAGGACCTTGACAAACATGTATGTACGATGTTAACCTGAAAACAATTCTGTTTATAATCCTGAAATGACCACTCACGTTGGCTCGTGCGCCTATCTCTTTGATTATATTCCATTATAGAATATATTCCATTAAAGTGACTTGGTATAAAATAGTTATTGTATGGAGCGCCCTTGATGGCATTCATAATGGGTTATCAGGAAACTACATATGTGGCTCTTATAGAAGCTTCATATTCAATTCAAGCAACTATAATAGAAAATTGCACTCTTATATGTAGCATATTTTTTTAATCACAAAGACATTACTTCATGGGTAAGCTGACGTACTCGAAAGGTTGTAAACCTGCGAGGTGTGTCTATTTCTGCCATTCGTACAACTGCGACGTTCCAATGTAAATAACAGGATATTAAAAGAAAATATCAATATGTCAATATGAATTCGTACAGGCCTTGACGAATTATGATTGGGGGGGGGGAGGAAATGAATATTTGATTATTTGTATGATTTCATTCTTTCACATCTATACCAATGAAAAAAAAAAAAGAAAAGAAAAAAGAATAGTAATATTTATACATGTACTACAATACGACACAAAATACTGTCGATGCAATTTGTTGTCATTGTATTTAGTAAAAGTTAAGTAAAAGTGGAAAAGAAAAATAAAGGGAGAAAGAGACATACTTGTACATACAGACAGAGGGAATGGCGTGTTTGTGTTAAGAATGTTTGGTGTGGGTAATTGGGTGTGTGCAGGTGTGGGTGGGGTGTTAGTGTGGGTGTGTGTGTTAGGGGGAAGATATGTGTGGAAGGACTTCAAACGTTGGATAATATGGGATTGGAAGAAAGGAGGGAGGGATAAAGATTCAGAGAAAGAGACAGAGAGAGAGAGAGAGGGGGAGAGGGAGAGGGAGGGAGGGAGGGAGGGAGAGAGAAAGTGTGAGATTGATTTTAAAAAGCATTCACTGCAGAATGTCGGTGGGATTAATTGTTTTCACGCATCCGCCCCCCCCTTCGTTTACTACTAAGCTATATTTCTAGATATGTTTTAAGTTTTATGACTTCAAGATATTAGTCCATTTTTATCCAAATACATATAGATAAAGTTACAGCTAAACAGTTACAGCTAACAAAAATCAAATCTAGCGTCCCACTTTTGCATATTACCCTAGATATACAATATTCGATGAATGAGTTGTAATTATAACATCATTGTTGTGAAAATCGCTTCAATTTTACCACCATACTTGAAGGTGTCAACGAAGGGGATTGACGAGAAACATATTGCTATGACATTTATTACCCATCATTAAGTTTTATATTCCGTGAAAATTCATCTTTATATATTAAATCTGTGTACTTTTTGCATGGCATCCAGTAGGCGCATCGATTGCTTTTAGAAATGGAAATGGAAAAGCATGTCACCAAGGGTTCTCTTTAGAAATACATCCTAAGATCCATTTAAGAATCACCTTTTAAATGTCTTTTATTAAGAGTGTGCGTGTGTCGTATTTGGTATGCGTTGTGCTTTATTCCTTCTTAAACTATGGCGTTTAGTTTTCGTCATCAACACAATCATGAACATGAAAACCTGGAGGCATACTAGACGTATTTTTCACTGATCTTGTTTTCTTCAAATTAAGCCATATCACGCATGCTTCTTTAGTCAGATAATTATTATTAAGAAAGTATAATATCGTGTGTTCGTAAACATTATGTCAAAACAAAAAAGAAGTTTAAATTACATTGTACATCACAACGATTTGGTTTCCATCATTAAAAATTGACAAGTACATGTAACTTACTTCCATTAGGATTTAAAATGATAATCAAATGACCTTGAAGAACAATTATAAAAAGACGAATTCGTATTCAAAATTAAGAAAAAATCATTTGTATTCGAAACTTTTTCCATTCATCTTGTGCAAGTATTATAACTTGGCATATAGTCATTGTTCGCAAGGCATATTGAAATAAGGCGATATGCGAATTCCATACATCACATACTATTAAACCATGACTTTACTCACCTACGTACGCACTCACACCCCACATACACACCCTTACCCTTCCTCTCATACACTTACACACATACCACACACTCGCACACTGCGCGCGTGCGCGCGCGCGCACACACACACACACACACACACACACCCAAATGCCTTGTCAACTCGATTACTCATTGCCATCGGATTTATCAACGACAAAAAACTTCATGCATTCACAAATTCGCGAGGAAATGAAATTCTATAGAGTGACTCGAGGCATGTCGAGAGGATTTGATTAATGGGAATTTGAGTTTAGATTAGTATACATCTACTTTATTTCCATTAATATTGTACGTTAATGGAAATTTATCCTATCCAAATATGTAATAATATTAACAATTCCGTTTTTATAACATGAATAGGAGAGCTTAGAAAAATTGCGTTGACTTTTAATAAACCCGCAAGGAATAGCAAACAAAAGTTAGCTTGTGCTCAACGCAAGCTGTGTGAGACATACTTGACAACACACGCACGATCGTTAGTGATTGTATTATTAAACTATATTTTTGCATTGTCTTGTTTTAAAGTAATGTGTAATCTAATTTTGAAATAGAATCTAAAAAAAAAAAAAAAAAAAACATAAACTGGCAAGAAATTCCCTATGGAAATCCTTTGTATCTCATGTAATTGGTAATTTATTTCTCATTTGACCTTGATGTCCTACTTGTCATGAGAGTCTTAATACGAGATGTTTCTATTGTCCTTTTCTTTTCTCCATGTCTAATCTCAAATGTCATGTTCATCATGTTTGTGTCTCCTCTAAATGACATTGTATGCTCCAAATCCTTCTAGTCATCAACATTTTCTTCACAATACTGTTTCGTGTGATGTGTCTATCTCTCGCGATTTTAGTTGAGCATATAGAAGCACGAAGTTATTTTTGTGTAATTATTATGTTATTATTGTGTTAGGACATGTGCAATACATAAAATTGACAGATGGAAAGTTAACAATTATCGTTGTCAACGCAACTTTTTGTTAACAAGAATTGTTGCGCAAGGCAAAGCTTTCATTGATTATGCAGCATTTTAATCATCATTCTTTCCCCCCAATTTTTCCTAATCATGATAAATTCCCAATGACAAAAGTCGAGAGTGTTGATGTTTATGTCATAATAGAGCAAGAAATGATATGTTTCCCAGCTGTTTGGCATAACTTAAATTATGAAGGCCCATCGTATTTTTTTCTCTTCTTCACATTTCATGGACATTCGAAAAGATCAAACATAATGTTATCCTTAACCAGGGCATGCTGGAAGTTGTCTGATTTTCAATAGTATATGTATATCTCGGTTTGAGAGCTAAATAAGGAAATATTAAGAATTGATTCTCTAATTGGTTTGGTGCGGGTTAAAGCACAAAAGCTAAGGCAGTTCAAAAATCTATTGTCATATTTCTAATCAACCTTCAATTAACCCTGAATTGTCCCAGATTATTTCCTCTCGACTCTATTCATAAATCAGACAATAATACTAGCGTCTTTTTAACGCAATCAAAGAACAATCTCGGGAGATTCTATCAGAGTCATATTTCACGTTATGATATGACCTTGACATTGAGCTTCATGAATGATATTATAAAAAAAACTCAGGAAATATTTTATGATTATTTCTATAGCACATAATGTAAGAGAAAAGTACGAGATGTAAGAAAAAAGTACGAGATCGGACACATACACACTCACATACACACACACACCCTCACACGCACACATACACACAGACACACGCACACATACATACATCTTCTCTCACCCTCACCCACAAACATATGCACCCATTCATACACACCCACATAACCACGCACAAACACACACACCCACACGCAGACACACACCCCCATATGCACACACAATACTGTACATCAATAGACACGCTAACATAAAAATATGAAATAAACTTGTATAATTATGCGTATGGCTATATCCCCTTAGTATTCGGAGTCACTGAATGAATTTAATATTTTACCATTTTTTCGAAAATTACCTCCTGCATGATCCTCAGGAATTAATTGTAACCATGGCAACAACCAAACATGATGGGAGTGCTGTCTTGAACTGTGTCATTATCATAAATAAATCCGACCTAAGATGTAGAACGCGTACCTCTAGATTCACTTTATTGATGAGCTTTTGACATTTCTGACTTTACCATCTAACTATGTGGTGTTCATATACTCAACAATTTAGGAAATGCCCGCAAATGCTTGGGATCGTAGTAGTTCCTGATTTTATATAGGCTTATATACATGTATATATATTTTATATCAAATAATCATGGTAGTAAAAGTGAGAAGTAACGTGAACTGAATGAGAGGGAATTCATCATCTATTTAATTTACCACATAGAGATGGAGGGCAGGGGAAAGATAGAGAGAGGTGAGGAGAGAGAGAGAGAGAGAGAGAGAGAGAGGAGAAAGAGAGTGAGAGTGAGTGAGAGAAAGAGGTGAGAAGAGAGAGAAAGAGAGAGAAAGAGAGAGTACTGTAATTATATCTGCACCTATTTGTAATCTGACCGTCTCGATGAAAAAAGCAGGCCTCGGAGTGAACAAAATTACCATTCAGAAGTAAGGATAAAGTTTACCCTCGCAGAAACTTTCTGGCTTAAAATATTTACATCCATTGGAAGTTTAACCAAAAAATGCTGAAAGTTTAAAAGTGTAAGATCCTAATTATGATTTTGTTTGGTCATAATATGATACCAGGTGATTTTGATAAATACTATATTATATTTTGTTTCATTGATAGCCTTAAAGATACACATCAGCGAGTCAACCAATGATCAGCTCCAGGAACACTTTCAAGGAGTATTTGATATAGCTGAACGAGGCAATATCACGATTAAGGTAAGTCATGTAAGAATCTCTCGTATATAATCATGCTACTCCAACGAAGAGAGACAGATAGGTAGGGAGAGGTAGAGAGAGAGAGAGAGAACGAGAGAGGGGGGGGGTGAGAGAGAGAATGAGAGACAGACAGATAGATAGAGAGAGAGGGGGTGTGAGAGAGAGGGTGTGAGAGAAAGAAGAAAATATTTATACACACATATACATGTATATATAGAGAGAGAGAGAGAGAGAGAGAGAGAGAGAGAGAGAGAGAGAGAGAGAGAGGGAGGGGGAGGGATGAAAATAGACAAAAGTGAGACTTTTCTTAGTCCTTTAAAACACCAAACGTAATATCATCATCCCAATCAACTCCGAAGAGAAAGCAATACATCGATTTGATGTTGGGAGAGAGAGAGAGAGAGAGAGAGAGGAAGAAGAAGAAGAAGAAGAAGAAGAAGAAGAAATAGAAGAAGAAGAGAGAGAGAGAAAGAGAGAGAGAGAGAGAGAGAGATAAAACAAAAATGTACATTTAGTTGTAATAGAAAAGATACCTTCGTACAATGCTATCAAAATTAATTTTCCAATGTTATATGTTCTTTGAAAAACAAAACCAAATTATGTATACTTTCTTTTACAAATCATTTACTATTATATGAATAATTCTTTCACAGGGCAAAGGATCGATGAAGACATTCTGGTTAATTGATCGCATCCCACCATTCACTCCTCGTAAAGCACATGTAGGATGGGATCATATCATATCACCATCTCATTATCCTCGCTCCATCTCACCACCAGTACCAGGTAAATATTCTACCCTTCTCCACTCCCCCACCCCTCTCTCTCTCTCTCTCTCTCTCTCTCTCTCTCTATCTTTCTCCCTCTCTCTTCTCTATCTCTCCCCCCCCTCTCTCTCTACCTCTCTCTCTCTCTCTCTCTCTCTCTCTCTCTCTCTCTCTCTCTCTCTCTCTCTCTCTATCTATCTTTCTCCCTCTCTCTTCTCTATCTCTCTCCCTCTCTCTCTCTCTATCTCTCTCTCTCTCTCTCTCTCTCTCTTCCCTTTACCCTCCTTTTATTTTTTCCTTCCCTTTTTGCCCTTTCGTTCTCTTCTTTTCCCCCTTCCCTTTCCCCCTTTTTTTCCTTTTCCTCCTTTTTTCTCATCCTCTTTTTTTGCATCCCCGTTTACCTTCCCTTTGGGGCCATGGCCCCAAAGCCCTTCTCGAATAGTTTATACTTAGGAATTCTTTTCCGAACATTTGGAAGCTGATTATAACAGTTCCTTCAGTTAATCTGTCAAGATAAAGTCAATATTATTATGCGTGGATATTTGTATAATCATATATTATACTATTATCAGTGAATTAAATCATTTCATATCAAACCAATCAGGTACATCTAAACCAGCTCGGTCCATCAGTCGTCCTTCTAGTCGTCCAAACACGCCCAATTATCAACAAACCACGCCCCATTATCAACAAACCACGCCCCATCATCAAAAAACCATGCCCCATTATCAACCAACCGAACAACAAGCCACGCCTACAAAGCGCCAAGAGACTTCCATCACTGAATTCATCACTCGTCATTTCACCTCAGATGAGCAGTCTTCATCTATAATCAATGGAACATCATCATCATGTCCATCACGGTCGCCTAGCAACGGGAAGTCAAGATCGCATCCTGTGTCGCCTAGGAGGACACCATGTCGCAAGACTCCTAGTAATCCTGTTACTCCCAGTAAAGTCTTACAGTACAACCCTGTCATATTGTGTACAGAAGCACCATCTAACGAAGTGCATTAATCAATACCGTCCTTGTTAATATACCCCAATGACAAGAATATATATTTTGTATAATTATGCCTGGTTTTGTTTCGAGTGTGTATAAGCTGCCTTTTTATATAGAAAATATATTCTTTAAAAAGTTCAAACAAATATTTTGATATGTATACAAGTACATGATTTAGACTTATTGGCCCGAATTCACAAACGTGGTTTAGTTAGTCCATGGTCTAAATCAGGTGGTTTGTGAATACCAAAATTTAGACCATGGTCTAAATCCGTGTTTTAAACAATTGATTTAGACCATGGACTAACTAAACCACGTTTGTGAATTCGGGCCCTTATGTGTATTTGTGACTGACTTTTGAGTGAGTTGTTTTAAACAAACCTTTAATTTTTATCGAATCTCTTATTTGTACGTGCAC
Source organism: Paracentrotus lividus (assembly GCA_940671915.1). NCBI lineage: Eukaryota > Metazoa > Echinodermata > Echinoidea > Camarodonta > Echinidae > Paracentrotus > Paracentrotus lividus. The sequence continues at coordinate 11,855,453 of CALNVZ010003014.1, forward strand.
CAGGTGTCAGAGCCTAAAATACATGAATTGGTATTGACAGCCACAAAATTGAATTTGAATGAAGAATGGCAGTAGTTGCCCCCTTTCAATCGATTCATGTTATAGAGCTATTCAGCAGCACACGAATATTCCCTACTCATGCTTGAAATCGTCCTTTTCTTTTGCGTGTTGTTAGTGTTATTAGCGATAGTGTATCATAGAATAACTCTTTAAAATGGCTCAAAAAGTTCTTTTTGTTGTTATCTCTGATCATGAAGCTAACCATGACTGTATAGTAAAACAAAGTTTCAATTTAAAGTTTCATCTGTATAGCTAGAGATGTAACCTTAATGTGGTATATCACCGGAGGAGAAGTCTCCGAGACTACCGCAATGGACCAGTCGCATTAGTCTTGACAGTCTTGGAAACGTCGAAGAAACATCTCCGAGACGTCGATCTCTGCGCGCGAACGTGTTCACTTTTCTCACTACTCTTCCGAATCAGGTGACGTTTCCGTGTCTCCAGAGACTCGTAGTCGCAACCTAGTCGGTTGCAAACCTGTCTAATTACAGGTGAGACCCCGAGATACCACCTTTAGCTTTAATTTGTGATTTATTTTTAAGAATGCCCGCAAGCATGCCTGTCCACCAAATATTGCCTTCACATACATGAATTGTTTCTTTACGATAGAAATGAGTGCTTTATTTCCTTTGGGCCTTTTACTTGAATGTGAATTTATGATAGAATGGCGATAACATTAATTTTAGAATACAGCAGTCTTCCAATTGTCTTATAAATTCAATTAGTAATGTCCTCGGTTCATGTTAGAGTGTCCCTAAAATGTTTTACCATAGATAGGCCATAACATATATTTTGTAGACAGAAAATGAAATAAAAGCTGAAAGGACACTAATTAGACCTGAATTGCCCCTAGGTCTAAAGCCTTATCGCCGACCTTGTGGAGTATGTTTATATGGATGGTATAATACGAAAATGAAATTATTCAAGAAAAGGTTAAAAGCCATTTATTAGAGTTTCCACACATCCATCACCCAAGGGGAAAATGTCATCAAAATATTTGTCAACAAGGACGACATGTGTCACGTACCCATGTCATATTTTCCGGAAGGGGGCTTATACAACTGACGTCCGTTTATTCCAATATCTGTACATCCCTATTATTCTAACTTCACCTAAATAAATTCTGGTTCATTTTCCCCCGACGGACGCCTAAATATATGACCGGTAATAGGTAGTTTAAGTAACATGTGGGAATTAAAAAAAAAAAAAATTACTATATACCATTGTCAGTTGAAAATATTCCCCCTTTTCATGGTTATCACTAAGTAATTAATTTGTTACACTTAAATTATTGGTACAAATAATCAATATCTTCATTATATAAAAAGTGACCGTGATAATTATATTGAGGTGTAATAATGTAATATAATATTTATTATATAACAAATATATACCTCCGCGTCAATGACGTCTTGTCCATGTGTCTGAAATGATGTGCCTTTTTGTGCATTTGGGAAATACAATTGCTCTGGTCATCATTATGTGCCTATATATTTCGTTAAAATGACGAAACAAAGCTACAAACTCGACTTCATTAGATTTTATTACTCGCATGGAGTTTTATGAATCTTGTGTGATGAAATATTTAAATTATTGGTGAACAACCGAGTAATGTAAGCCTTCGGAAATGATGATTGAAACAAAAATTATGATGTCAGGAGGTTTTAGGCCTTTGTCCCAAGAGGTACGTAGCAAAAAAAAGAATGAAATTCAGTGATTTTGGATTCTTCTTCTTTTTCCAGAACAAGTAGAGTGTTATTCGTATTGTCGTAATTTCTTCGATACTGTACGTACTAGCATGCCATGCTTTAATTACGTGTGAGTCTCAAAACACATTATTGTTGATTACTGTTGTAAAAATAGCTTATTCTTCTGCTACTTCTAACGCCGCGATAACTCCATACCAGGTGTTTTTAAACACTTCCAGCGGCAGACGTGTGAGGATGGTTGGCTTCACAAGCAGATGACACGACGGCGTTAAACCTATCCATAGATTATTAATTATAACGAAACAATGCACTTTATATCGTAAAAATTAAACAACATTGGCATGAATAATGACGTGCGGGACTTTGTGTCATGCGGCGGTTCCCAGGATTAAGAAATACGAGGGGGGGGGGGCGCATCCCGAAAATTTGGGAAAATAGGGGACGCAGCTGGAAAGTTTCCAATTTTAACATGTAGTCATTGATTGGTTTTCAAATTATAGAGGGGGCGCATGTCCCTGCGCCTGGATCCGCCACTAATGTACTTCATATTCGATAAGTCAAATGTTAAGTTAGGCGGGAATAGATGATGATTATTGGAAAGAGCATAATAATAGCTATTGTTTGTTCATAGACATGATTTGATTAGTTCGTTCAATCATGGATTGTTTCGTATATGGAAGAATATTATAAGGATAGGCAGGCATACCTGTACATTAATGCAGTTAGAATATTATAAGGATAGGCAGGCATACCTGTACATTAATGTAGTTAGAATATTATAAGGATAGGCAGGCATACCTGTACATTAATGTAGTTTTGATATAAAATATAGAGAGGAAACAATCTTTTCTGTTTATACAATAGATGCACATGAACATAATTGCACTAATGGCACATGCGTATAAGGTATTGCGCCCCTCAGGAAAAATAGTCGCATTCTTTAATTGCGTCAGTTCGGGTACTATAGTTCCAACCACCCCCTCTGGTGGCCGTATATAACTGTTCACTAGTTATGGGATGAGGGGGGGGGGGGGTGCAGCTTTTGTAATGCTCACTATATTAAGATTTCATGTTGCAATTACTACATACCAGACAGTGTAAATGTTATATAGGTATACAATGATGTGCATGGGTTTGTAAACCTTTCTTTTCTGCTGGCGGCTCACTTTTGCTCGGAAATTAAGAAATTAAAATTTTGGATTGGGGCAAGATACATCAGCCCCCAAGCGAAAATGATGCCCTTACGCCTATGTGACCAGGGGCACTCTCTCTCTCTCACCAGAATATCGATGTCCTGACTTTAAATCTATATAGTGCGACAGACAAAACTCAACGTTCAGGGGAATTTCATCATTGAATAATTTAGCCTAGGGCCTATATAGCTAGACAGACAGACTGGGTAGGGAAATCATGCAGAAAGGCAAGCTTCTTTATCCAATATAGTTCTGTTATTATATTTTATCGGGAGATTTTTGGGAACCTAGAGCCCCTGTGCGCCCCCCCCCCTCCACCCTCTTCGGAGATTTTTTTTCTTTCATATTAATTCTAGTTGTAAACTTAAGGGGAAGAGGGCGCTATCACTCTACGCAAAGCGAACGCGGCCATAGACTTTTTGTATTTTGCACAGTTTTTTCACTTTGTTTTCTTGATTACGGCGAGCAACTATCTTTTCAAAGAAATGATCAACTTGAATAAGTACGCTAAGAGTCCGAATTTTTCAAAAATAGGAATAACTTATTGCAAAGGGAAAAAAAAAGTCCTGTCACTTGTGTCAATTCGAAATCCTAGTAAGATCAAATTCCTGTACAATATGGCCAATTTTGCTCTCAAAATAGCTCATACGCTGCATAGTCATCTTCCTCGATTACGCATAATTATATTACACCTTAATGATCAAGCAGTTTTTAAAAGCTTGAATTCTCAGCTTTCCAAATATGGTACATTCATCTCGATTGGTTAAAAAAAGTCCTGTCACTTTGAACATTATCACAAACGAATCTTTACTCGATGGGTCAATATTTCCGCATATTACATGCATATCGAATGTGGACGGCGTCTTCGCAAGATGTGACAAGATCACTATTTATATCAATAATCGTTAGGAACATCAATCAATGTGAAATAAAGATTCTGATTACAACTTTAGCACAATGGTGTTATAGGCTTGCCAAAATGTCTTTTTCCCCAATCTGTTCTGAAGCATCTACCTATGAAAACTATGATAAAAGTTCAATTATTTATTTCATGTCCAGGACTAAATTTCCTCGAACGGATCGACTGACAATTCCATTTTACCGACAGGGAAGTTTTCTTAGGCGAGTTTTTGTGCGCTAATTGCATGCAGTTGTCAATCGGTCGCTTCCCGCCGTTAGCGCGGCTTTTGTTTTTCAGCTGCGTGCATTTCCACTAAACTCATGAATGTAATGTTGCGTTTCCCCTCCTCAAATAATGGACGCGTCTTTATGTTAAGATTTAATGTCATACGTTAGATTTACATTTCACGTGGAGTAGAATTGATATGTGTTCTCAGTTAGATAATATAGTATTATAAGTAGCAGAAGTAGTAGTAGCAGTAGTAGTAGTAGTAGTAGTAGGAGTAGTATTAGTAGTGGTAGGAATAATATAAGTAAAAGTAGGTAGCAAAGTAGCACACATTAGTGGTATATTGCCATGATCACCAAAGTATAAATAGAAAGAACAAAAAATTTGTAAACTTATCGTACCTAACCCTTTGTTCATTAAAAACAAATATATTTCTTTAATGTTTGGCCTCTGTAATTCATTGTACGTAATCTGGTAAACAAACACCATTTACCTTACGCCTTATTTAACACTGTTAAAAGAAAAAGTGTGTAATTTGATATTTACTAATCCTGCACTTTGGTAATAAAATTTTTATCTTAGCCAAATTAATTCAATCCACTTCAATTTATATATTTTTAACACGAACCCTTATATTTAGCATGCGTTATATATTTAAATTTATTTTGTCAACAGCATATGACGCAGCCTAAAAGTTATGATAGCCCATATGTTATCATCGATTTTTTTTCCTTGAAAAAATAGCTTCATGATAAATCGAACATTTTCTTTATGCGATTTTAAACTCAACATTCTTCAGCACCCCAATAACAATCTGTTTGTCTGCAGTGGAATTCAATTTGCACGAAACGTTTTATATTTTAGCACGTACTATTTTCTATCCTAGTATTGTTTGAAAGTGTTTAATTTTGTAATTAAATAACGTGATATTTTAGAATACGTGTTACGTGTTTCTGAAACAAACGTGTCGCAGGCTAAGTAGGTGAGATTTATCCTTTCTTTATGAAATTATCTTATCGAAATAATATTTGTGAACGACCATGATCATGATAAAAAGGATATATCCCGAATCAAGCGTGTGCAATTAATATGAAGTACTATCAAGAATATATAACAAGTGCAATAATACTGATGGCACGTTATGTCATACTCCTCAATCGAAAAAAAAAGAAAGCCTTTTAACATTTGTTTACTGCTTGTACTTACATCGGCTTTTCAAGTAGGATACATTCTGAGAGAGATAGAGAGAGGGAGAGAGAGAGAGAGAGAGAGAGAGAGAGAGTGAGAGATGAAAAGAGAGAGAGAGAGAGGGAGAGAGAACAAAAAGTGGGTCAAAATGACCACCTTCCTTGTCGATTAATTGGGGTCATACAGAAAATGTTTTCAACTTTCATCTAATAAAATAATGAAATAATGTATTTTTTATGACTTTAATTGCTTGCCTTTGTAGTTTCTATAAATTTGTATTTTCCTAATTTATGCAGGACATTTGTGTAATATATGTTTTATCCTCACTGTGGAAAGATATTGAATAAATAAAGAATGACTTTACGATTTCTACAAAATTTAATTCATACATATCATGACGATTTTATTACAAAAAAAAAAACAAAACAAAACAAAACAAATTGATTTGTACATAGTTAAAATAGCAGTTCCTTTTGGAAGCTAAAATTTATTTCATATTTCTAAAACAATTATATGTTTGACCTTTGACATATCTTGATATTTTGTTGTTGTTGCATAAATATCATTGGGTTTCTAGATAATGAAAACGTCAATTAATAATACTTACTGAATTCATATTTTTATATATACATAATGAATAGAGAATAAAAAAGTTTCATACAACAAAAGTCATAACTGTTTTGTAAAACTATGTTACTTAAACTTAACAATTAGAACACCCACAGAGTACTATCTTATATTAGCTCCATAAAAAGATATCTGTTCTGAGATCAATTAGTAGTCCATTCGCTAGAATGATCAATATCAGCGTCTTTGTGTGTTACCATAGAAACCGTCTGCGCTTGAAAACATAGGTTGTCAACAATCTAAAAGCCGGAAGAGAAACTGAGTTTGAATTTGAAGTGTTCTGTCCTTCTCGTGTTGCTTTCGACCTTCTCGTGTCTTCATTTTATTTCAAAACGTGTTGTCTTATCGCCATAATAGATTTCGTCCGTTTTTCCCCTCAGACAGCGTGACTCGATATAAAGGGAACTTAATTTGGAATAAGTATAATGGACGAATCATGTATTCATCAGCGAAATACCAGGCTTCAGCTTTAATTTCACTCTGGTTGTCGAGACGAAATTGTATGAAGTGCGTTTTGTCTGAGCCAACTGGGAAAATAATTCTATAATAAATAGCAAAATAGTTGATTCAAAACAAAAATTACAACATTTTAAAAACGGAAAAGAAAGCTAACTTGTATGTTCATCCTATTCATCAAATTTACAGTTATATTGAAGACGTAACCTAGCAACACATGATTCTTTTTTTTGTAAAGTCATTCCGAGAGAAAAACATGCAGACCAACCCCAACCCGCCTGTGAATCAATTCCTATTATATATATTTTATTTATCTTTATTTAAATATCAAGATTCCAATTTCTATTTATTTATTTTTTATTTATTTATATTCATTCATTTATCTATTTTATTTATTTATTTATTTTATTTTATTTTTATTTTATATTATTTTCCTTTTCTATTTTATTTTATCTTATTATTTTTGTTTTTAATCTTTATTTATTTTTTGGGGGGAGGGGTATTAGTGACATCGTAACGCTAAATAATTAGCTTAATAATTCTTAAATGGCGATAAAAATGGCTCGTTCATGACTTCTGATTCTCAGGTGTGTGATCTTTTTTCTTGAGACACACTGTTCAACTAAGCATCCCCTGAGTCACTGCCTGTTGTGTATATATTTATGTAATATAGAAATTTATATGCACCTCGCTTTATCTTTAAGCCTAACATGGGCACTCTATATAAATGAAGAATTTGATTCTAAAAGGAGCTAAATCCTATTTTTATGAAAATTTAGTTAATTACAACCGACCATTGTTCAGACTAGTACCAGTCTATGAACAAAAGTTGAAACCTAAATTCAGAGATCAATTATTGCAAAAAGTTTTGTATGTAATATTTATTACTATAATAAAACACCATTGTGATTTGTATATATATTTATTATTATAATAAAACACCATTGTGATTTGTATATAATATTTATTATTATAATAAAACACCATTGTGATTTGTAAATAATATTCATGTATGTCTAATAAAAATATAATTGTTGGGAGTAAATTTACTTGTCAATTTTGTTCTTCGTTTTGCTTTTTAAAAATCAACCCCTCAAAAAAAAAAAAAAAAAAAAAGTTCTGTAACACGACTTATGGGTGCAATTCAATTATTCTGGATTTTTTTTCTCATCATTTCATTCATTTATTTTATTCCCATTAATATCACGCTTGGATGCACAAAACATATGAATATGAGGAATAACCAAAAATGAAAAGTTGCAAATTGAATGCCTCGTTGTCTTTTGTCAGTTACTCAATAACAATGCATTTTTCACTCTTCAATTTGCCTTTTTTTCCCATCAATTTATATGCATTCAAACGTGATATCACAATAAGAAGAGAAATAAATTGACTCTTATTTCGAACTGTATGAAATTCAAGGATGATTAAAACGCACCCTCGATATTATGTTGCATTTTTCAACTTTTGAGTCCCGGAGTTCTGGGCGTTGAAAATGGCATCAACATTACATACATTACATAATTTTCTAGTGAACATTCCATTGGTATGCGAATAAGTAAACAAAGCACCCAAAAAGTTATCAAAGCCACTTTTTTTAGGACTTAAGTTAATATCAAGCCAAGTTGATGAAATATCCAGGAAATATTATTTATAAATGACACGTACAAAATCTAACAAAGTATTGAAACACAACATGAAAATATATTTATGTTATATATGTAATACAATTTAATTTGCAACAGATATGATTTTCAATTGAAAAATTTACTTTTAAATCAATAAAAAATAACATAAAGAACTCTTACAGGAGTAGAGTAGACCATACAATAATTTGGCAAATTTAAGATTATGTAAAAAAAAAAAAAAATACAGATGAAGTATTGTGTAAGACAGGATTACTACTAAATGAAAATGTCTACACCTAATTAACAATTCCCTTAAATAATGGTTTATTAAAGGTGATTAATTCTTTAAAAAAAACAAAAAAAAACAGTATCATTTGATTCTGGTCGGAAGGATTTTTTATTAAGAAAAATGTTGTCTAAAGATGGAATTAAATAATAATGTACATGACATCATGATACAAAGCACCATAATAACCAATATCTGAAACATTTATAAAGAAAAACCAAACTGGCTATTTATCGTTAAAAAGCATAACAAGCGCTAACTCTCTATCAATTATTGCTATGATCTCAGACTATTACGGTGATGAGGTTTATTGTTTTTATTTCATCTTTCATGATAGCATTGGCCCGTATTCTCAAAAGTTGCCTAACTTTAAGCCTAGCCTAAATCTGTGGTTTAAATATGACCTGCTAAAAGAGAATCAATCCCAAAAAGGAGATGTTCAACTCATCATAATTTTTGGTAGTGTAACTATTAAAAACTGCCTGGGAATGATTAGTACAAAAGATTCCCTTACAATTAAAACACGACTCAAGAATTCAGTGAAGGTGATAGGAACATGCAACATAGACAGATTGATTCCCTTTTAGCAAGCCATAGTTGAACCACAGATTTCAGCCACGCTTAAAGTTAGGTGGCTTTTGTTAATTTGGGCCATTGGTTTGTTTCTTCACTTCAAGAGAGAGCTTTATAATTTCAAATCACAAATCTACGGTCATTTTTGCATTTTTGTACACATTTTTTTATTGAAATTTGAAGAAGAAAAAAAGTATTCTCCAAATTCAATGTTACAATCACTCTTGTAAAAATAAGGACATAAAAACATTTTACTTGAACAAGGTAACTCTCTCAATATTTATTTCAAACATGTGTACATTAGTCTTATCTATGTGCCCATATGTTCAGTATAATGTGATCATTATAACGAGGTAATTGGCTTTGTTCCAAGCATCTAATCATAACAGGAATGGACTGTAATGTAATCTTACATAATAATTTGAAGAATAACACAGAATTTCTAATTTAGATAATGTAAAGATTTTCTGTTTCCCTACACAGTCCACTCCCATTATAATGAGGTGCTTGGGCCTGAGTCCATTATCTAACTACTGTTTTTGTGGAAATATTCGCAGAACATTAATTTTTGCGGATTTCGCACAAAGAGCGGCAGGCGCGAGTCTAAAAACCCGGAAATATATAGGCATGATTTCCTATGCATGTATTGAATGGGTTCAATTGCAAGCTTACGAACATGCAGCGCGAATTTAAGAACCTGAGAAAATGTTTTGAGGACGCTAAGCGCAAAAAAAAATTATCGCGCGAAAATAACAGCGAGAGTATATTAAAGCTGAAAATGACATTATGCTGTTAAAATAAATGTATATTATATTTTTTAAATAAATACAAAATAAACTCAATCTTTTGGTATGATCAAACATTTCATATTTCTCCTTTCCTTTGCTCTTTCTTCTAATGAGAGTCAATTGTGGAAATTTTGATGTTTTCTATGCTAGAAAAAAGTTGGTGACTTTGCTGTATTTTATGGTTGTCTGATACAGAAAAGGCAAGCAAGGTCTCAATGAAAAGCTAAGACTTTTACTTTACAAATTATATAGATTATTATATTATATATCATACCGCAAAAAAATTTCAAAAAGAATTTGTATTTAAACTAAATGATTGCATCACCCTATAAACAATGAAATCTGCCATCACAGCCAACTCACATTGTGAGTTGTTGGAAACCAGGACAATGACCTACATGCAGTTATAATGAAATCCTTTTATACTGAGCCCATATGTGCACATATTTGAAATAGACCAGTTTACTAAGTTATTGTATAGGTTTACCCGATCATGTTTAAACTATCCCTGATCAATTTGACATTTCTTCCACACACTTCCGTCCGAAATGTGATCATGACTAAAAATCTAAATGATTGTTAATTCAATTGACCGATAGCTCCGCTCCATGAGGTATCGTTTAAATTGAATGAACATAAACAGATTTGATTGCAAAGAGTTTGAAATTGACCAGGAAAACCACAATAACAACCTGAAAGCTTGTCTGAGGCTTGCCTGACCTACATGTAGCAACAACTAATGTATGTAGACTGGATTCTATGTATTGTAGTTCATTCTTTTATTACAGGATGTTTGAATATCTTGTTACTATGTTGCCAGGAAAGCAACAGCGATAAATTATAATAACTTAGGTAACTGGTCTATTGGAATAGGGAAGATTTGCTCATTAAAATCTTGTGCTCCTTGTAATGGTAATGAAAGTGGAGCAATATTATTTATATCATTACAAAAATTAATTTTGTTATGACAGTTACTCTAAGTACACATGATAACAACACTCAATATTTTCAGGCAATCTAATTTAAAATATTGAGAACTGGTCCATCTGAGCTGCATCATCTGATCTCAAATCAAAGAATTTTGTCAGTTTTCCTGCAATTGACAAATTCACTATATATATTTCATTTAAAATACAGATAAATATTCCTTTCTCATGTTGAAGCAAAGAGATATAGAAGTCCTTTAGCATAACTAATAATCTCTGATCCACCTAGTTTGCTCTCTCCATAGAATCTATCCACAAATGTAATGGGAACCTGAAACAGAAATAACAAGGAAAACAAAGTTTTTAGTGAATATTAAAAAATAGACTGAAAGTCTGCCAAATAAACATGTTTAAAACCAATACTTTACTACATTTTCTTTTGACTGAAAAAAAAAGACAAAATGTGTACATTCATTTTGGGAAAATGTTCAAGTTAATACCCCTATTGTCCTCTATCTCTCATTACCTTCTCTTCTTGTAGATCTGCTTTTTCCTGTCTATAATTATGTATATATCCTATATGTATTTCTTTACAATTTGTCATTTTGTCTCTGATGAAGATTTTGCTAAGATCGAAAGCTCAGGCTCTTTTTGACTAAAAATAGTAAGGCATTATACTTTCATGCTTATGTTCAAATAAATGTTTCAAAATAGTAAAGCATTATATTTTCATGCTAGTTTTCAAATAAAGAGGCCAATGGGTAGTTTCTGCAAAACTGTCAAACTAAAGAATTTACTATGCAAAACATTTTAACTTGCCGTTCTATATGTGACCTTAATTTTTTATATCAAGTCACAAAAAAGACCCCCCCCCCCCAAAAAAAAAAAAACATAAATAAATTAATAAAATAAATAAATAAATAAATGAAAAAAAATAATCAAACATACAGCAAGTGGCAGGAGAAGCAGATGTTTTCACAAACGGGAGATCATCGATATTGGTTATATTTTTTATATTTATGAAGAGTTTGATTTCTGGCAATTTATTGGCTATTTTAGCCACTGGCTCATGTATTTCCCCGTCACATAAACTGACTAAATAATATAAAAACCAAGGGGGCCGTACCAAGAAACCGTCATAAGTACCGGTATAAGTTCTTGGAGAACCCATTGAAACGTTGTTAATTCTACAAACACGTGTCCCTATGGGTTGTCCAAGAACTTGGGTTGATGACGGTTTCGTGAAACAGCCCCCAGTATCTATACCTCTCCTATCTTATATCCAAACTGCCTTGCTCTCACAATCATCTCCATCTGAAAGACATATCCCTTAGACACACAGAATCAATCAAATGTTGAAGGACTTCTTTCTTATAGAGTCTGAAGCTACCAGTCAGATCTGATGCTCCTGGCGAAGAAGGACTTGGGCTAAGAAGTTAGCTCCACGGCTTGAGAGAGAGAATAATAAATAACGGTTAAAGCCCACGTCACACTATCCCGAAGATGAGCAAGGATGGACACAAAAGTATGGAAAATTTGATATTTTGCTCTGATTACGATAGCATCAGGCCATTCGTGTACCCTTTGTATGTTTGTTGAGTGCCATTGTGTAAGCTTCTGTAGACATTGTTCTCAATTTGGCTCTTGTTGGCTGTTGACTAAGTTTGGGGCTGACTTCGCGTAAACCCTAATATGTCACATTTCGTGTGTCCATCTTTGCTAAACTTCGGGCAAAACCACCTTTACCCAAACACCTACAAGGTTCAAAAGATCTAAATTAATCAGTTCGATCATCCAATTGCCACCATTTATTCTTTTATTTCAGTCCAGACCTACAACCTTTATACAAATAAAATTGATATATAAACATTTTTTAAATGAAAATTACAAAATGCATCAAGAAAATTGGGCATGAATTTTTTTTTAAATTGAATAGCAGTTAACATTTACAATAAAAATGGCTCAAGCAAACTCAAGTTTAAAATTCCTCTTGAAAGAGAACTAGCACAGCGTGAAGCATATTTTTTTTTTTTAGAACATCAAACATAACTAAAATGAAATACCCTCAGATATTGTGGAGTGCATTTGTCTGCTTGATGTTCAAAGAGAAGCCTAATACAAACAATAGTACAGTTCATAATGCTAGTCTGAACCCTAATAATCTAAATAGTATAATTGAAGTTAGTTGTTAAAAAAATCTAACAGTGGTGGAATCTTTAGAATTTCACTTTAGTACAGTCCACTCCCATTATAACCAGGCCCCGAGACCAATCCAAATACATCATTATAACCAGGGCCCGAGACCAATCCAAATACATCATTATGACCAGGGCCCGAGACCAATCCAAATACATCATTATAACCAAATCCAATTGTATATACTGAACACATGGGCACATAAATACATGTCAACATGTTCCAAATTAGGACAGGCAGAATCGCCTCATCATAAGAAATCTTGTTGCATCTATGCTCATATTACCCAGAGTAGACTGTATTATATACGTGATACAGCTAGTTGGCACTCTGTGAAACTGACATGCTAACAAAGAAAGGGTTTATATCCACTTGGTCTAACAGCAGTTGGTATAACTTTCCATTTGTCTAATACAACATGGGCTAAACCCATTCGGTCTAATGCATACTTGGTCTAATTTTTGTATGGTCTAATGGCCATTTGGTCTAATTGCCAATTCGTCTAATAGCCAAATGGTCTAATTGCATTTTCGTCTAATGCCCAAACAAATATTTGGTCTATTACCAGTTTGTTGCTGGAAGCGATCAAGTGGTGATAGACCAAGTGCCCATTAGACTAAAAGGACATTAGCTAAAATGGTGAATAGGCGAAGTGGTAACTAGACCAAAAGCAAATCAGATCTGAACTGTGTTGTAGACGAAATAGGATTAGACCATGTTGGATGAGACCAATTTATGGGATGAGACCATATGGGATGAGACCATATGGATGAGACCATATGGGATGAACCATATGGGATGAGACCATATGGGATAGAACATGGATTATGACCATATGGATGAGGACCATATGGGATGAGACCATATGGATGAGGACCATATGGGATGAGACCATATGGGATGAAGACCATATGGGATGAGACCTATGGGATGAGACCATATGGGATGATGACCATATGGATTAAGGACTATGGGATGAGACCATATGGATAAGAGACTATGGGATGAGACCATATGGGATGAGACCATATGGGATGAGCCGTGAGACCATATGGGATGAGACCATATGGGATGAGACCATATGGGATAGGCCATATGGGATTAGCAGGCCATATGGGATGAGACCATATGGATGAGACCATATGGGATGAGACCATATGGGATGAGACCATATGGGATAGACCATATGGGATGAGACCCATATTGGGATGAGACCATATGGGATAGACCATATGGGATGAGACCATATGGGATGAGACCATATGGATTAGACCATATGAGGACTGAGACCATATGGGATGAGACCATATGGGATGAGACCATATGGGATGAGACCATATGGGATGAGACCATATGGGATGAGACCATATGGGATTAGGGCCATATGGATTAGACAGGCCATATGGGATTGAGACCATATGGGATGAAAGCCATATGGGATGAGACCAATATGGGATTGAGACCATAATGGGATGTAGACCATATGGGATGAGACCATATGGGATGAGACCATATGGGATGCCTAGTGGACCATATGGATGAGACCATATGGGATGAGACCATATGGATGCCATACCATATTGGGATGAGACCATATGGGATGAGGACATATGGGATGAGACCATATGGGATGAGACCATATGGATGAGACCATATGGGATGAGACCATATGGGATTAGACCATATGGGATTAGGACCATATGGCATATTGGAGAACCATATGGGATGAGACCATATATGGATAGAGACCATATGGGATGAGACCATATGGATAGACCATATGGGATGAGACCATATGGATGAGGACCATATGGGATGAGACCATATGGGATTGAGGACCATATGGGATGAGACCATATGGGATGAGACCATATGGGATTAGAGACCATATGGGATGAACCATAATGGGATTAGACCATATGGCATGAGGACCATATGGGATGAGACCATATGGGATGAGACCATATGGGATTGAGACCATATGGGATGAGACCATATGGGATGAGACCTATGGATGAGACCTATGGAAGGCCATATGGATTAGCAGCCATATGGGATGAGACCATATGGGATGAGACCATATGGGATGAGACCATATGGGATGAGACCATATGGGATAGACCATATGGCATGATGAGACCATATGGGATGAGACCATATGGGATGAGACCATATGGATGAGACCATATGGGATGAGACCATTATGGGATGAGACCATATGGGATGAGACCATATGGGATGAGACCATATGGGATGAAGACCATTATGGGATTGAGACCATATGGGATGGAGACCATATGGGATGAGACCATATTGGATTAGACCATAATGGATTGAGGACCATATGGGATGAGACCATATGGGATGAGACCATATGGGATGAGACCATTATGGACCATGAGGACCATATGGATGACGCGGGGAACCGATAGGGATGGGACCTATATGGGATGAGACCATATGGGATGAGACCATATGGGATGAGACCATATGGGATTAGACCATATGGGATGAGACCATATGGGATTAGACCATATGGACAGTAGTCAAAGTGTGTTTAGACCAAGTGGCAATTTACCCAAGAAAGACATTCACCTGATGATTTTTCTCTTAAGATCCCATCCATAGACTCCACCATTGCCTGTATATCTGGTACCTGATACTACATCACATTGATCTTCTTTCTGGATTCTACCAATGGAATAATAATGATAATAATAATGAACATTAATTATATAGCTTATATCACAAACATAAGAAAGTCCTTATGCGCTTAAAGGTAGTGTCAGCCTTTTGCAGGCAAAAATATTAAATTTCTAGTTTTTGAGAGGATATAGTAGTATACCAATGACTACCGTATATCTTCCCACAACATGATTAAGCTCAAATGTGTATGTTTGTCATTATATTGCGATTATCAAAATTCATTCCTATATTTTCGAACCTCGAAAAATATACCGTACGGTGCGAACCGCTGACCGCTAGCGCAGAGAATAATGCACGCTGATGTGCCGTGTGTATATTGCTGTGTGCGGTCCGTGCCGCACGCGCTGTAATATCAACGATGTTGATGGAGAGCTGGTCAAGATTGGTAGTCAGATTTTCGTTTCGTATTACTGATCTAGGCAACCTATGACAGTAAGATTGAATAGACAGTATAGGTCGATCATATTCTACAGTTATGCCAAGTTGCATTAGTTTTCGCAATTTGTGAAAAAGGCTGATACTACCTTTAAAAAGAAAAGATGCAGTATACATGTAATAGAAAGTATTAAAATCCAGTTTTGCTTGATACTCGAAAAATTATGATAACTACAAAGAAAAATGATTCAAACAAAATGTTAAGATAAGTTTAGTTATGAATTCACAAACAAGATTTCAACAGAGTTTTAATGGACTCAGTGGAATTGGCACTCTTCAAAAGATCAAGCTAACTTTTCCACAATACATGAAAACGATTATTCTACACTTCATATGGTATTCAATTTAATTCAATTCAATTCAACTTGGTTTTTATTTTTAACAAATCTCTTCAAAAAGTCTAAGGACTAACAATGAGATTTTACAAGATTTTAAAAAAGATTAAAGGTTGGTACAAATAAAACCACTGTCGTAGAACGGGGCGCACTTGCTTTTTATTAGGGGGATAATTCAAAAATTGAAATTGAAATTGAAGCGGGTCCGTGAATAAAAAAAAATAAGAGAAAGTCACAAATATTCTTATATTAAAAAACTAAATACTAAACATTAAATGTGCAAAGATAACAGATCTGTGCTTTACCTCAATATACTGTACACTCATTCTTCAGTTTGTCATAATAAACTGTTTGAAATTGATGTTCAGGTTTTAAAAAAAATTATATCTATTTATTTTTGTTTATCTTTCAGTATAAGGGATCATAAATACTTTGAATAATTTTCCAATAGCTTAGTCAGGAAATAAGCAAACTACAAATTGCTGTAAAAAAAATGAATTTAACAGCACTTGAACCCCTTATTTTACATTTTTATAAGATTAGCAAGATCCGCCCTTATATCAACAAAACAACTACTGAAAAATTAGTGCACGCATTTGTTATGTGTCACCTTGACAGTTGCAATAGTCTATTGTTTGGTTTGCCAGATACACAACTAAAGAAACTTCAGGTCATTCAAAATTCTGCTGCTAGGATGGTGACAAGAACGAAAAGACACGAATCAATATCTCCTGTCTTGAGGTTTTTGCATTGGCTACCTATTAAATTCCGTATTTCATTTAAGATTCTTTTACTCATGTACCTTTGTACCAACAATATGGCTCCATCATATCTTTCTGAATTACTTACTAAATATCAACCTGCTAGAACCCTACGGTCATCGCAAAAGAATATGTATGTTGTTCCCTTGGTTAAAACAAACAATTATGGTAAACGGAGTTTTGAATTTGCTGCCCCAGAATTGTGGAATAACATTCCAGAAAATGTAAGGAATGCTGAAACGGTTGGAAGATTCAAATCTTATCTGAAGACTTATCTTTTTAATTGTTAAACATGGTTTTTGATCCTTTCTGCTTTTTCTCTCTCTGTCTCTTTCTCTTTTCTCATGAAAGCGCATTGAGACCTTTTTCAAAGGTATAATGCGCTATATAAGAATTGCTGTATTATTATTATTATTATTTGATCCCTTTTATTTCCAGCCTCAGTCTTAATCACAAATAAAGTGGTAAAAGCCTAAAAATCATATTAATGTATGTAGACCTGCCTGAGGTACTGTAGATTTAATCTCATATTCAAAATATACCTTGAATCACTTCTGAAGTAGGTTCACATTTGGGTTCAAGAGAAAAAAAAAAAGCTTTTCAAATGTTCATCTGAAGAAAGACAGACATCCTACTAAATGATGCACATTGTGATTAATAATCCTTGAAGCAATTCTTCAATCTAAAACTTTTTTGGAATACAAAACTCTCATTTAAATTAAAAGCTTAGTCATGACTTACCTTATGAATTCAGGAATGAACTTGGGCTGAAAAAAAAAAGAAAAAAAAAAACAGAGATAGAAAAGCAAATGAATCTCAAATATAGGTCTTATGATTTTTATGTTTTTTTTTAATTTGACTTATTTATTCTCAGCATTCCATTGAATTCTAATTTTGTTCTGAATAAAGCCTTATTTTCAAAATCATCATCCCTATAAATAATAGGGTAATAATATACTGTAAAGCGCTTTGAGCCACTATGGGAAAAGAGCATTATAAATAATAGGTATTACTATTATTATTATTATTATAAATGCAGGTTTCCAGAGCAAATTCACCTTATAATACTCCAAAGGTGCTTCTAAATCATTTGTATTATAAACCCAGCTCTATGTAGTTACATCTGCCCTGCTAAGGCTCTAAGGTATGCAAGGACCATGATCTTACTATTGGTATCCATTTACCTCACTTGGGTCAAGTGTGGCAAATGTACATAAATGCCTTGCCAAAAGATGTTTAATGAAATAGCCAGGTTTAAAATTGCATACCTTGTTGTTGATAGTCTACAACATATTGTGTCCTAATTTAAACCATGGCTTAAATCTGTGGTTTAACTTTGGGTAGCAAAAGTGACACAATCTTGAAAAGCAGATGTTCCATTTATCAGAATTATTGGTACTGAAACTATTGAAAACTTTCTGGGAAAGACAAGTACAAAAGTTTTCCTAACAATTAAAGTACGATTCCAGAATCCAGTAAATGTGTAAGGAACATAACAACTTAGACAGATTTGTCACATTAGGCTCACCATAGTTAAACCATAGATTAAGTTATGGCTTAACTTAGGACACCTTGGCAAAGGTAAATTGTCAATTTGGTCACATCCCACATGGTCTAATTACATTTGGGTCTGAGTAGCACTTCACCTATTTACCATTTCGTCTAACTCTCATTTCACCTAATGCCCAGTTCATCTACTGTCCACTTGGTCTATCACCACTTGGTCACTTCCAGTAACAAACTGGTAATAGACCAAATATTCATTTGGAAATTAGACGAAAATGCAATTAGACCATTTTGATATAAGACGAATTGGCAATTATAAAAAATTGGTCATTAGACCAAGTGAGAATTAGACCAAGTATACATGTATATCAGAACAAATTGTCAGTAGACCAAATGGGTTATGCCCATGTGATATTAGACAAACAGAGAATTAGACCAACTGCTGTTAGACCAAGTGGATATAAACCTCTGCGAATACAGGCCTTTGATTCTAGAGAACTTACATGATGAGAGAGATCAGCATCCATTATGATGATAAAGTTTCCTGTAGCATGCTTGATACCATGGATGTATGCCGTACCTGCAGTCAGATAATATATAGCATCAATGATCAGAAAACACATATGCAACTGCATATCCTGTATGCCTGCGCCTCCGCCCTTTAAACCAGTTGCTTTTAATATCGACCCTTTACGTTAAAAGCAGGGTAATAGGTGTGAGAGTGAATTGTCACGAAACTGATCAAATATGGTCTCTTATTGTCCACATTGCATTTACTTAAAAGATTGTGTGGGAGATCGTGTGATTTTCCTTTCAGGATTTTGAGTGAATCTTAATATATCTGAAAGAAATGTAATTTAACAATCAATTAAACACTTTGCTACTATCCCTGTCTGCCAAAGCTTACGGCATAAATGGTATGTTGTGATCCATGTATTTAACACACACACACACACACACACAAACACACACACACACACACACACACACACAAGACAATTCTTATCAGAGTTCCATGTGAATAATTGGTTGATTCTTGCCCCACTTTTCTTTCATTATTGTAAAATACACACACTACAATAAGTCTTTATGTAATATCATTCTAATCACCATCATGTTAGGAAACACTCTCTTGTTTTACCATGAATTGAAGTAGTAAACGATATCTATTTTAGATCTCCCAAAGCTATGACCCATCCTTAACCTATGCTCTCCAAAATCCAATGAGATTGTCTTCCTTTGTTGATACATGATATCAGTAATACGTCTGAAGATATCACAGGGTCAATACCTTAACTTTTCACCTATGGACTCAAAATTTAGATTTTAATCAAACTTGTCGGTATGTTGATACATGCTATCATCAGGTTTGAAGTCAGGCTACAAAGTTCATATCTCAAGTAATTCTTCGCACGGTCAGGAAAGTGGGATACAAACCCTAAACATAATGCCTCTAGCATTACCTTCTGTTGTGGAGGCATGAAAAAGGTAAACTTTTAAAGATACCTTGGCTTGCCACAGATTATGACCACCAAAGTTGCAAATGACACCAAAAATACAATAAATGGTATCTGGAACTTTAATTTGTAACAATACTGCCTCATACAATTCATTATATTGTTGTATTAATATGATTAAAATTCCTTTCGACTATTAGACACACATGCAGGACACTGAAAGGGAATAACTAGACGCCTCCACTAGAGAACATTATAGTTTCCACATCTAGCTCAACTTGGAAAGAAATTATGAGTTTAAAGCATTACCTTTGTGTTTGTCTTTGTGTCTAAATGATTCAAAGAATATAAATCTATTTTTAATTCTATCAGCTATCATTCTTCACTCATTATTTATATTTATATCATTGTTATAAAATACTCACCTAGCCCAAGTTTTTTAGCTCGAGGTCGCAATACCTGAAAAACAAAAATATTACGATCAATGGGATTATGGTCTAAGTGTAATCCCTTTTTTGATATAGGAATTACAATGTCATATTTATATTATGCATACATTTTTAAAGCAAATTCCTTACTCTTAGTTGAATCTATTCATAAACAATATAGATACCTTAAAGATGTACGTTCCTCATGGTGTAGAGGGAGTTCAAAATACGTACGCGGTAACGCACTTTGCAAGCTGCCCTTTCATACTAACGTGTGGGACTCTTACGAAGTGGTCCAAAAACCGAAAGCTAGAATGCACGAACGATTGCCGAAGTCATGATCCAATTTCTTATCGGCAATGATTCGCCTGCTCGGATGAGAAAACGGGTTGTCCCCGCGCCTGCCAGGCCTGTACAGTGCAAGCGAGAAGGTAGCTATACACGCGATACGAGATCCGAACACTGCAAACATTCACTCATATTATACACTGATACATGTATCAACATACACACACGCTTGTACATATCTCGAATTGCTCTCACAGCGCGATCGCGATTGGCTGGTTGTGTTGGCACTACAACTGTATGCAAATTAGGTCATGCCTCGGTAGCTCCTCGTGAACAATATGGCGGCGACCATACAGAGTGCATCTTGATTCCTCGTTTTAGCTTAGTGATACTCGTGCAGGACCACCTTTAAAAAAAACCCCTCTCAGTTATACCCAATAATTTCTGGAAATAGTCTACACACAGCATGCTTTGTCATCAACTACGATAGCATGGGTATTTGTGGATAAGATATTTTGCTGACAGAATTATTCAGATTCAGATTAAAATTTCTGAACCTTGTCTGACATTACTGAGATTTATTTCTATGAACTGTTATGTATTAATCACCTTATCAGGAAAGCTACCCCCTGGACAACTACCCCTAGAAACAGGGTTAGATGTAAGGTTAGGTGGTAGATTTTGGGCATTTATTAGAACCATTAAACACTCCATCCCACTATAAAATATAACAAAATTACCACAAACCCACCGTTAAATGATATAAAGTGAATTAAAAGAATTAACTGAATGAGGATCCGAATAAGTTTAATACAGATGCTACAAATACTATAACAAAACAAATCCCCTCAATATTTTTTATTACAAACTAACTACTAAGTAAATTGAATATTCACAAAAAATAAGAGTCTTACAATTTTGTCACTTCCATATATATCTTGTAATTGCTTGGCAACTTCCAGGGTTCCGTCAGGACTGCCGTCATCGATTACGATAATTTCAAATTCATGACCACTGTATAAAAACAAACATGATAAAAGTATATATTAAATAAATTATAATGTCAAGAAAAATATGCATGTGCATCAGCAGCTACTCAATTGTGTTTATTTATTGCCAATTGGACAAAATTTGGAATAGGAAATGGACTGGAAATTGATTTTTTTTTCTTTCTTTTAATGTTTTCTTTTTTTCTTTTCAACAACATCTTCTTTAAATTTAGATCTATAGAAAGAACCAATTTGCTAAAAAATAAATGTCTATTTAAGTGCTAGGATCTCATAAACCTTATGTTTTCTTTCTTTTCAGTGGCATGGGAAATATTGTGACCTTCTCAAATATGTAATAGGGTTTCGCTCAGGACGCTGCCACTTCGTCTTCGTTTTTTACACGCGATGTCGATGTCTAGACTTTTTAATTATTGTATGGTAAGAGTGCCTAAGTCTGCGCAGTGCCTATGTCTGCGCACCCATGTAAATGCGCGATTTTCATAAAACAAAACTTAAAACTGACATTAATTTTCAATCTTAACCTCAACAATCCATTTTGATACCAAAAACTGCAAAAATAATTGATTAAAAATGAGTTTCAGCAAGTTTCATTTGCTACCCTGAAAATTTCAATCATTGTCAAAAAAGAAAAGTCCGAAGCTTCACTGCGCTTGAATTGCGTGCAAAATGAGTAAGTGCGCAGACATGGGCACTATTCAGTTTTGCTACACAAAATGACAAGCCCGTCTGAAAATCGTTAAAAAACATTGTTCTTGTAAATAATTTCTTGAAATTTTTTGTTTTATTGATCATCAGAATATGAAGAACGGAATAACATTGATAAATCTTAAAAATAATATTTTACTTTGTAATAAAATCGAGATCGAATTTTAGGTGCGCAGACTTGGGCACTGCCATCATACGATATAGTAACAGGCCGCTACAAAAAATTTATTTTTCACTTGCCCTGTTGGGCAAGTGAAAATTTTTTTTGCTTGCCCGAAAGCAAAAAACACTTGCCCAAATTTTCTTTTCATTTTCTTTGTTTTAGTAGCAAATATCATCTCATAAATGTCTTGATACAAAGAGCCTAAAAGACGAAAATATAAGCAGCACCACTAAATTTGGATTTTAAAAAAAAATAAAAAAAATACTAAACAAATATTAATTGAAAAATTAATAAAATCATTTTCATGCCAAATTATCTTTTTCTACATTTAACAAAAAAAAAAAAAAATAGTGTGGAAATAAACATTAAAAAAGGTAAGAAAGAAAATGCAACCGAATCATAAATGAGTCTGATGTAAAGACTAGCACCATACATCGGAAACTCTGCTAGATCAGAGATGTTTTGAATAAACAAATCAGCTTATTTCACAAGTTTTATTTTAGTAGCATCATCTCATAAAAGTCCACAAACAAAAAGCAGCACAACTAAATTTGAATCTAAAAGAAAAAATAAATTAAAAAAAGAATATGTACTTAAAAAAATATTAATTGAAAAATTAATGAACTCATCTTCATGCCAAATTATCTTTCTTCTACATGTAAAAAAGAGAAGAAAAAATAAGCATTGAAATAAACTTACAAAATGTAAGCAAGAAAATATATCAGAATTTAAATTACTTTTTAATCTATGAAAATATTACAATGAGTCTGCATGTTAAGACTAGCACCATACCACGGAAACTCCACGATCGGCGAAACATTTTGAATAACAAATCAGCTTATTTCACAAGTTTTAAGGATTTGATTTCAATTGTAAGTAATGTTTTCTTCAGGAGGAGAGCCCTGTGTAAGTATTTTGTCTAGTTCGTGTATAAACACGTTTTTTGTTGCGTTTTTGAGGTGAAATATTTGTGGAAATCGTCGGAGCTGCAACCCATGTTACTGATAAACTCCTGGGAGCTGGGCCGCTGGCGCTGGCTGGAGAGGTGCTTGCAATACACTTCTGTTGCACTTTGCTCAAACCATCGCTTGCCCGATCGGGCAAGTGACTTTGGACTTTGCTTGCCCGCCCGTTGTTTTCACTTGCCCCGGGCAAGCGGGTTTGTCGCGCCCTGCTTAGTAACTATAGACAGCGCTGGCGCCGAAGGCGACAGCGCTGTAGAAGGGATTTGTTCAATTACGTTGAATATTGATGGGTGACCTTTTTGAAGGGTCGACCCGGAAGTAGAAAAAATCGCTGTGCTTTTGAACAGCAGCGCATACGGCCCGCTAGAGCAGCCTACTCTAGCCGCCTAACAGTTAGCTAGCTTGCTAGCAGACGGCGCTCGCGACCGGGGGTCTATATCGCCATGTACCGTACCTGCGATATGAACACAAGTTACGTGTTTGGAACTGATTTTTGCCTTCAAATATCAATCACTCATTGTTAATGTTATGACTGACAACATAAATATGTGGAAGAACCTATCTGCTCTTGTATTCTTGGAAGTTACATAAATTCAATGTGAGTATCATTTAAAAAAAAAATATATTACTTGTGAGAGATTCGGGGTATACCAGCCCCACAACTAATCATCCGTCAGTTCCCGTCGCTTCGCGACGGGGACTGGTCAGTTTTAAGGGTCTAACGTTAGAGTCTACTAACCCCAAAATATAGACGTGGGGCTAAATAAAATGAATACAGAACAAATCGTTGATTCTTACCTCTTTGAAAAGGATTTAACAATGAGCCATGTGATCAAGGGAAGATTTTCCTTCTCATTATAAGTAGGGAGTAAAATCGAGTACTTATCAGCCTTGGAACGTGGCATTTTGTCTTCGAAATCTTGACACGTCAAAAAGTCTTCGTCGGTCTTCGTCGGTGGCTTACGTCTATGAAGCGCTACCTGTACCAGTATTTGTATTTAAAAATAAAAGAAATAAATATAATAAATAAATAAACAAAACCAAAGACAATAGATGGAAGTTGAACTCTGTTTAGATATATTCATA